>BPTQ01000004.1:17170765-17420479 GCA_019973895.1 Chrysanthemum seticuspe | reverse complement strand
GGACGGCCCTGTTTATGAGCAGGGTTTAAGATAGTGACTATGCAATTTATAAAACTTATTAGAAACTTTAAAAGGGGACTAAGTGTAAGTTTAGAGTAAAAGGACCCTAAGGTCGTCTTGTTCAACAAATTCCAAACGCTCTTATATTGTCTTTGCAACTCCGTTAACAGGTTTTTTTAAGCTCTTGTATAATTAAGCCAAATCTCTCTTTAAAACAACAATACAACTAATAACCGAAAATACCATTAGCCACGTTAGAACTATCGAGTTCTAACTTTAATACCATACATTGAGATTCATTGTCTTCAACATTTATATTATTCTCTCTTAACTTCTCAACTCTTTTTTGTGCTTAAAACAACTTTCTTTACCAATTACATTGCTCAACTCCGCAATGCTTCGAGCCTTTTAACATGATTTACAAGAACAAAATTTGGTGTGTCCTTTCTTGTCTTCTCTTAATTCTCTTGAGGATACTCCCACTCTATATGCCAACAAATATTTTGTTAAATCTCGCAACTTTAAACTTTTACTGAGGATCTAATGATAATAACGCCTCGTACCATGAAATTATTAAAACCTTGGTATATGCTTGAGTTGATTTTGCAACCATGTTAAGGTGAAATTACTAAAAGCTTTATACAAAATGAAAGCATGGTTGATACCGGAAGTAATAATCATAATTTTGATATTTTTCTTGATGTAACTAAAACTATAAGCCTAAAAATAACGATACACATGGACAAACAAACAATTTTCGTAAACTATAACATACATTCCACTAAAAAGAACAGAGTGAGTTACTTGAATCAAGTTTAGACGAAAAATACTTTTCGGTACCAATGACACTTATAAACTTCATTTGTATTGGGTCTAAGCCAACCTCAATTACAAATATGTTTTCCACTTATAGATACAAAGTACAAACAAAAAACATGCAGTCGGTCAACTCCGTCGATCAGTCGCTCAAATCATTTTACTCATAAAAATCTTTACGTAATTAACCATACCAACCACTCTAAAGTTCATGGCATGTAATTCAAGACAGAAAAAAAAAAAGTCGTGTTGCGTGTTTTGATGTTCATTGAGTTTCCCCTCGACAACAACCAAAGAATGTGGAACAAAAACATTAGAGGAACGTGAAATTAGTGATAAAAATCTTTACGTAACTTTACCAAACACTCTAAACTTCATGGCATGTAATTCGACAAAAGAAGACGTGTTCAAGTTTCCCCTCAACCACAACCAAAGAAAGCAGAACAAAAAATATTAGAGGAAACCAACATGAAATCACTGATAAAAATCGCATGTTGGTTGAGGAGCTACAAACCCATCAATAGAAGAATGAAAGGAAATACTTTGTTTTATTCTCTAAGATGTTATGACTAGAGCTCGACACGTGTTTTGGCAAATAGCTGATAATTTCTATATTTATTAGTTGACTTGATGTATGTACAAGGCTTCTACAAACTTACCTCGTGTTGTTTTGATTGGTTATCCCACATGGGTCAATGAAAGAAAATTGTGATACTTTATACAATGTAGTGTATTAAGTGTATTCGTTGCGAATGATGGTGGTTGAGCACGGCTGTGGGTGTTGAAGAGAATATGTTTCTTCAACAGCTGCACAGGTCTCAAGTATCGATATAAATTCTTTTTGTTCTTTCGAAAAACAGGTGCTTGAGACCTCGCGCTATAAAAACACCTCTACCACTACAGAAGTGAATCGAACATGTGTTTGTATTGTCATACAAGAATGTGGTTTAGTTGGAGTAAAGTTACAACAATCACTTACTGCTCGGGACAATTTCGTTTTGTTGCAGATGGTATGAGTATCAACCCATTAGATTTGTGGTATTGCATGAGTTGATACGATCGACTTCTTGGCGCTTTCCTATTTTTCAATAAGAACGTACTATTTCAACATTTTGTCTCACATCGATTAAAGAATGAACTTCTTCTAAAGCTGATATAACATAGTGGACATACGATATTTGACACTTCACTTTTCATTTACCAAAATGAACCTCGTAAATCCCAAATGAACATGATTATAATAATTTGTTTTTATATGTCGTTATTACATTCATCTGCCTTAATACTTTAGGATGAAAAACATAGGTTTTACGAATTGCAGCTAGCTAATATACTGAAATGTGAATGGATCACAACCTCTATATGACTATCTAATATAAAAGAGAGGTGATAAAGTGTGGCAATAAGATTTTAGTTTTGATGTTTAAATAATATCGACATCTTTTAACCAAAAAGTCATGTAAGTAAATTGGAATGCTAAAAGTTTTGTTAGATGCAAGCAAGTATAAAGAAAAAAAATCAAAATGGATTTATAACCGACTAAGTTGGCAAACAAACAAAGTCGAATATATGTTTTTGTATAATCTTTAGCAACCTAATTTTTATTCGAAGTGAGTTGCACTAGTAACATTCTGAACGATCTTTAAGGGCTGTTTGATTGGTTCTTAATGGGTTGATCCAGCACTTAATGCTGAACTAGTCAGCACCAGAAGTGTATTGATCTATACGCGAGTACGAAAACTTTCATTTAAATTTTACAATGTTGATTTGTATTGGTATCCTTGTTCCTTTACTCCTATTGATTCACGTTTCGTAATATTTTAGACTAGTTGTAATAAGGCCGAATGGGTTGGTCGGTCCTTGTCGGTCACTGTCGGTTGGGAGAAAAAGGAATGAATGGGTCGCTCAAACGACCGAGTTCGATGCATACCAAAAGCAAGTTTTGGTTTGTGTTTTGATGTTTGGTTTGATGCTAAACTGTTAAGTTCTTTTTGTTTGTGTTTTTGTGTTTGATTTTTTTGTTTGTGTGTGTGGATGAAAGTATTTTTTTTTGTATGTGTGTTGGAGCTACATGGTGATGAATAAGTTGAGGTTGTTATTATGTTTATAAATCACCATTATATTTAATGATGAGTTAATAAATCACCATTATATTTATCTAAGATATAAGAATATATCATGATTCTTGTTCATATATAATTGTTTCACCCAAGTTAATGGCATGAGCTCAATATTTGTTTTTGGGAATAGTCGTATTAATCCCACATAGGTCATTGAAAGAAATGTTTGATACTTTATATATGTTATCGTACACCTTTTCTGTTGAGTTGAGGTTGGTGTTATGTTGTTGGGCATGATTGAGATCAAAGGTATTGAAATATAATTCTCTGATTCTAGTCAGTGCCTAGTAACTAATATTAATACTCTATTTTTTTTGGGCTAATTGTATTTTGAAGCTCGAATATCATGTTGAAGAACTTGCATGAGTTTTTGACATATTGTGCTACTTTCTTTAATATTTTAACACACTTACCATAGCAATACATATATTTTGGTGTTACCATTTTCTGAAAATCTTGAAATTTTGTAATTCAACTAAAGTAATCTCTCTCTTTGATACACAAATTCAAACACACGTGAATCAATTTATAAACCTTACAACTTGACTCTATAGAAACTACACTAAAGTCAACGAAAAGAAACAAGAGACTTGAAATGACTAACTATCGAATTGATGCATATGACATTATTAAACTTACGTGCGAATAGTTGTATTGATCTATAATCCCACATAGGTCATTGAAAGAAATCTTTGATACTTTATATATGTTATAGTACATTTCTTATGATGAGTTGAGGTTGGTGTTATGTTGTTGGGCATGATTGAGATCAAAGAATTATAATATAATTCTCTCAACTGCCTAATAACTAATATTAATACTCTCTTTTTTTCATCATTTTGGGCTAATTGTATTTTTAAGTTAAAATATCATGTTGAAAAACTTGCACGAGTTTTTGACATGTTGTGCTAGATTCTTTAATATTTTAACACACTTACTATAGCAATACATATATTTTGGTGGTACCATTTTATGGAAATCTTGAAATTTTGTAATTCAACTAAAGTAATCTCTCTCTTTGATGCACAAATTCAAAAACACGTAAATCAATTTATAAACCTTATAACTTGACACTATAGAAACTACACTAAAGTCAACGGAAAAAAACAAAGGATTTGAAACAACTAACGAATGTAAATACCACTTTAATTAGTTACGATAAGAATTCCGCCTCAAAACCTTTCTCATTGAGCATATATCATAAGATAACATATAGAAGAGGTTGGTGATTTCTCACAATGAATAAAATATCATATAAGACATTTTCTTGACCGTGAATTTCCTTTACACCAGCCATCAATAACACATTATTTATATGCCTATCATTAGACAACCTAGTAGCCCACCAAGCCCAATAACATAAACTCGTCCCGTCCATGTTAAATTCATAAATATAAATTCGTCCCAAAATTTGTCCACGTTAAATTCATAAATTATGAATTTAACATGGACTAATTTTGGGACGAGTTTATATTATTGGGCTACTAGGTTGTCTAATGATAGTCCTATAAATGATGTGTTATTGAGCAATATAATTAGTAAAAAAGGCTTCTTTACCAATTATATTGCTCAACTCTTAACTTCTTTTTTACACGGTTTGCAATAACATAATTTGGGAGTGTCCTTTCTTGTTGTACATTTTTAATTTTTTTTAAGGCTACTCCTACTCTCTTTATGTGCAGAAATAATGGAAGCAAGAATAGTTGAAATAGTCGTCAATTGATCATATTCTTGACTTGTTAAATCTCCCTACTATGAACTTTTACATGGATGTTGCACCCATTTTTATCGAGCAGCAGCATTTCTTAGTTTTAGGTGACATTACCAAAAGCGTACACAATGAAAGTTTGGATGACACTAAAAGTAATTGTATCAACTATGATTTTTCTCTTGACATAACTAAAACTATAAGCTAAAAAATAGTTGTGCTTATATCATGATACACACCGAAAAACAAGCAATATTCGTAAACCATAACATACAATCCACTTAAAAGAACAGAATGAGTTACACAAATCAAGATTAGACGAAGTTGGGGGGGATCCCAGAAGTTGGGGGTAGGGTGTTTTTCCCATAAATATCTCTCGTCCGGCCAATGGCGTCAAACTTCTTGGTGGTATAGTTAGTTTGGATGAAAGCTTTTGTCAGGATCTGGCTTTGAAAAGGGTCTCTAAAACTATATCGTTAATGGAGGCAATTCTTAAACTTAATGACCTCAATGCTAGCTCCTCCTTGTTCGTAATTGTGCTGGAGTTGCGAAATTATCTTATGCTTTGAGGACATGCTCCCCTTTGTATGTACGAGAGGCCCAAATTCAGTTTGATTAGATGCTACGTGCCTCGTTGGAGAAGATTATTATTTCCTTAGTGTAAGATATTAGTTTTCACATACACATCAAACCATAACACAAAGTGGCGTATGAATGGAATTCTAGAGAGAGAAAGTTAGAGGTTTAGGGAACTTAGTGAGAGAAAGTGAAAGATATTATTGTGAGCTCCAACTCTCTACCTTGGAAGGTAGAGAGTATTTATAGTCTTACAATAAAACGCCACACAACGGGCTGTGGATCAGGCATACAGTGGGTAAAGACCCGTCCGTCCTCCACGGTGTTACTTAACTTAAATATTACTTAACTTAAAAGAACTACGACTACGAGCTTTCTATTGATTACATATACTTGAGGTGACCGACTCTTTAATACCTGGAATTTCTAATTCCTAACAATCTCCCCCTAAGGGAGGTCACCTCAAACATGTACTAAAATTACATTGAATACAAACAGATATTACATTAATATAGTTCTTGCATTCTTGATGTAGTACTTTGCTCCGAAGCTCGTAGTCATTGATTCTTCTCATTGCATGTATGGATAATCCTTGTGAAGGTCTAAAATTGATCCACGTGATAATAATTCTGAGCCAGCTTTTGAGATCATCAGCTATCAAAAATTCTCTGAGACATCCATTGTGGTGTTGGTTTACTGTGATGTTGTGACATTCGGACCGACATGCTCACTTTTTGGATCATGATATCTTCTCATCAGAGTAACGGAAGCTTTCGTTGATTCATGATATTGGCAGCAGCGTAGCAGAAGCATGGAGTGAAAATATCAGAGTCATTGATGCACTTATCATGATTTCTTTTGAGATGAATGTGTAGTGTGAGCATGCGGCTATGGATTGACCGCTTCATTCTGATCAGCTGCAAACGTAGGATGTACATGTGATGAGTGTCTAAATACTCATCATTTTTGTACCATCTAGACTGCAAAAACATCTGAAAACACTCAGTAATGCATCAAAATAATGAAAATATCACAAATAAGTGTTTTATGTGTTTTAAATGCAAAAATACCAAAATCAGATGAAAAACGTATCAAGTTTGCATAATTGGCAGTTTTAGTCCCCCAAGTTTCAAAAGTTGTCAAAATCAGTCCCTGGTAAATCAAAATAAAGAAAAATGTCATTCAAGGTCCCTGAAATATTCTAAATTGTCAAAAATGGTCCTTGAATGAATCTTTGGGCAAATGGCAGAAAAGGTCCCTCAAGTTTGAAAAATGTCAATAATGGTCCTTGGTTAATTTAAAAAGTGAAAATTATCAAATATTAACCTTGTACTATTCATAAATGACAAGTTTGGTCCTTGTAATAACTTTGGAATGTTGACAGGTTCAGTCCCTTAAGTTTGGCCGAATTGCAAAATTAGTCCTTGTTATTAACTTAAACCAAATGGACCCTTTTGTATTATAAACCCAGCCCATAGCAACCCAAGCCCAATCCACCTATTATTAAAAACCGGTTTAAAAATAAAAACCCGCCGTCACTGTTCATCCCCTTCAACCCACACCTGTTACCACTCCATGGCTTCCACCTCGCCGGTTTTCTCAATATCTTATCTCCCAACCCTGCCTACTTCTCACCCTCAACCTTTCCACCTCACAATCCAACCCATACCCTCAATTAATGCTGCTCCTGTTCAAATGACTTTTTGGCGCCAAAAACACCAAGTGTACGATTATGATGAGATTGAAGGATCCAAAGGTTGCAATCAAGTGGGAAAGTTTCAGAGGTCGACAAGGAACTCTAAGAAGTCAATAAATAAGAAAAAAGGTGCAATGGAGAAGGCAAAGTAGTGTAATTTTATTTTCTTATGTCGTTTTTTATAAGTTAAGTTTTCTAGTGCAATTTAAAGCTTTCAAGTATTTTGTAATCAAACCTCAGTGTAATAAAAACATAATTTCAGTTTCAATTTCAAGTTCTTATGTACGAATTTAGTTTATGTCAATTTCCATGGTTAAATTCTCATAATTTGCAAAAGTTGTTAATAGTTGTTGTTATTGCTTCTTAAGCTCATATAAGCTTTTGACAAAGCTTATAAGCTGTTAGAAACCTTTCAAATCCAGTTTTATTCAACAAAACAGAAAAACAAGAAAAATACCAAAACAATAGATTAAAAATCAAAGATCAAGTGAAGATGGTGCAAAAGACTGAAGTAGGGTGATATATGGATTGAATTTGGGTTAGAAGCTTTGTGGAAAGTTATTAGGATGTTCTTAGTTCTCAGTTCTCAGTTTTGAGCATAAAAGCAATTTGTAAGCTATTTCTTTGAAATTTACATTTCTTAGTAAATGTGTTTAAATATTGTTAATTATAGTTCAATCCTGTCTTATTATAGATAATTTAAGATAATAAATAGATACCTTAGTTTAAAAACTTGTTTTAATGTCAAAAGCTTCAAAACAGTCCTATTAAGGTGTGTTTGGATTTGTTGTATTAATTGTATTAGAGGTTGATTGTGGTGTTATGCTTGTTTGATATCTGTCACAATACAACATAGTAGCTCATTCAAACCATAAAACACAGTCCTTGTTTAACAAAAAGTCAAAATTAGTTTTAATCTCACCTTAAAAGTTAACTGTTAAGATTTTAGATTGTTAATCTCATCAAAGTTGCTTAAAACTTGATACTCTAGCTTAAATTTATCTTATTATAGCTTAATATAACATAGTTAATAAGTAGAATCAATCATAAGTTCATAAAAGTCAACTTACTAGTTTATTTTAAAAAAGTCAAATTTTCTTATGTGCAGTTTTTGAATAAAATAAATAATTTTATATAGTGTTTAATATTGAGTTTCATGCTTTGAGCTTTTGGGATATCAATGTTCAGCTGCTCAACTTAATTAGAAAAATATAAGTTTACTTTTAATTAGCTTATTAAGTGCTTATTTCTTAGTTTGTTTTGAGACCTTATCTGAAAAGGTGCCCTGTGCACAGGTTTTACAAGCTTTTTCACAAGCTTGTCAAAAGCTCTCTAGTACTCCTAAGCCTGTGTAATTTAGCTTTTAGGATAGCTTATCAACCCATGTCTCTAGTCCAAGTGTTTATTTTAATTTCTTAGCTTATTAAAGTGCTTAAAATTAAGCTAGAAGGTGCCTAGAAAACCATTAAGTGTCCTGTTTATCAGTTTAAACTTGTGCTTATTTTGGCTTATTTGGTGCTTATTTTCAAGTCATTTTGCTTTTTCATTTGTAACATTAGCTTATTACAAGTTCCTTAGCTTATTTCCAGTATTCATTTGCTTATTTATTAGCTTATTAGCCATCTTGGCTAAATCATTGTGCTTATTCCAATTTATTGCTTACTGTTGAGAAAATAAGCTCATACTGAGCTTATTAGTGGTTTTTAGAAAAAGTTGTAGTTTTGAAAATTGCTTATTTTAGTGTACTTAAGCAGTTTGTAAAAGAAAAATCCAAAAATAAAAAGTTTGCAAAAAGCCATTGCTGGGATTCGAACCCTGGCCACCCAGCTCACCACACACACACCATACCAACTGCCCTTGGGTCTTTGACTGGTTATGGTTTGCACGTTTTAATACATAACCCTTCTTTGTCCATTTAGCTTATACGTATTATTTAGCTTATTTCCAGCTTATTCAAATAAGCTTTTTCAAGTTTTATATTTTTCCTAGCCTTGTATTAGTATAAAGTATTTTACAAAAAAGTTTCAGATTTTTCCGAATAGTTTTAGTATTTTTAAACATGTAATTAGTCTAAAATAGTATTTAATTCATAATAAAAAATATAAAAGTCAAAAAAATATAAATCTTTTTTCTAAAATTTTCTTTTGTCATATAGTAAGTAAGAAAATTGTTTTTACACTCGTAGGACTTTTATTTCATAAATTTTACGTTTTTACTTGCGCACTCGCGTAATTTTTATACATAACGCACGTTTTCATTTTAAGTCACGTTTTTAGATAATTTAAGTTTACGTTTTAATTAAAATAGTTTATTTAAGTTATTTTGTTTTATAAATCATAGAAAAACATCATTTTAAATATAGTGATAGCGTTTATTTAATATATTTTAGCTTTTTACTTTTCTTTAATTTGCATTTAAGCCCCTGTAATTTACAAAACTTTTTCTTTAGGTATAAATATTCCAATCAATCAGTAGTGTAATTAATATTCCAAAATCCTTACTAATCACTATCCTTAGTGATTACTCGACACCCGAATTTGTTCAAACACCATTAAGTTTCCGTGGGACTTAACGACCCAGGAATCCACTATATTCCTCTGATCTTAATTGTATTTGGTTCTAGACTGTTTGGAATTTTATTACGGTTGACCATTCACAAGTGGTTAGCTTGTGTGATAAAACCTGACTGTCTGGAGCCCAATCAAATTTTGGCGCCGCTGCCGGGGAGGCTTTAGCGTGTTTTAACCTTTTTCAGACCCGTACTTGCACATATACCATCTTTTGTAAACAGTTTTTTTGTAAAGTTAATAAAAATCAAAAAGCTCATTAACATTTTTCCTAAAGTGTTAACAACACCAAAAATATTTTCATTCTTTGTTTTTACAAAATGTTTTTCAAAAATACCAAAAATATTCCTTTTTACCCTCTTACCCTTTTGATTCTTCATTTCTTACCTTCTAAAACCATTTGATTCTTTCTATGTCTCATCCTCACCCTCTTGGTTGTCAATGGTGTGGTGGTCCTTATAATGGTGGCAATTGCCCCAGTTGTAGCATGGTGGAATCAGGAAACGGGTCTGTCTATAACCAGGATCCCTATTCCTACCATAACACAACTGATTTATTCCATCAGCTACCACACTGTGAGACTCAGCAGTTTTACTGTTGTGATTACTGTGGTGGTTCACACTCCAGTTCTGATTGTCAATCGGGAAACACGCTTGTCTATGAGCAGGTTCCTGATAACAATTATGACTACCACACATATAACTCACAGCCACATCAGTTTTACTGTTGTGAGTATTGTGGAGGTCCTCACTCTAGCTCTGATTGTCAAACAAGGAATCCATTTCCCTGTAACAATTACGACTCTTCATATCATGACCAACCTCTACAGTACCAAATGAATCAGGCACCACCTCAGCCTGAGCCACTTCCTCAAAATCTTCTCCTTGATCTTTTAGATTTAGTGAAAGATTTGAAGGAATATAAACATCCCCAAGATAATCCAAATGAGAAATCCATGGAAGTTTTGTTAGCCGAAGAGCGGACTGCTAAATTAAATTCCCAAATTGCCTTTGAAAAATCTATTAGGGAATCAATTGCAAAAGAAAAAACAGCCAAATCTAGCTCTCAATTCCGTTTCATTCCTGATGACGATGATGATGATGTTACTCTTGATATTAGTCAATTTTGTACAGGTTCATCAAGTTCATCAGTTGAAATTCCTTCCATGAAAAATCAGGGAGAAAAGACTATGATGGAATTACTAGCAGAAGAACAAATGGAAAGTATAAAACATATGTATGCTAGTCCTTCTCAACTCCCTCAGTCTGTTGTTATCACACCCGATATTCCCACTCACTCTCTAAATATGGGGGATGAGCATCTTGACACTGTTCCTGAAAAGGAATCGGACGAATTCATAAAGTCTAGTGTTGAGAACCTTGTCCCAATCCCGAGAGAGTCACAGGGAACTTTTGATCATATGTGTGATTCTCTTTCCCCTTTTGAGTGTTCAAAAGATCATTTTGAGACTTTCTCCGATTTTAGCGATGATTGTAAATCTTATGGAGACATCGAGTATGTTGAGGCATCACTTCCACAATCTGATCCTCTTCTTGAGGAATTCACCGATGAACTCACTCACATCATTCCACTTTCATCAGAAAGTGACGATGATCTCTTTGATTTCGAAGCCGATCTTGGAGAAACTAAAAATCTCCTATATAATGATCATCCACTCATTTCTTGTCCCATTTCCGACTCTTCCATTCCTTCTCTCACTCCAGATGAGGAAGATGATAACTTTTGGAAGGAGGTCGATGCTTTTCTTAGTGATGAGTCAATTCCAATAGGGATTGACAATACTTACTTTGATTCGGAGGGAAACATCCTCTTTCTTGAAAATCTGTTGATTGAAGAACCGTTTCCAGCTCTCCCTCCCGTAAATTTTGTTGCCAATCACCATAATAACTTAAAGTCTAAACTTAAAAATCTAACAAATGGTGATTTGCTCCTCACTGATGAAGAATGGGATTGCATTGTGATGCACATCTTTATTCCATTTTTTACAGATGGTGTGGTTTCTCGTTCCCTTTTCTCCTTCAGGAATGAGGACACTATTTTTGATCCCGGCATTTTCATTTATCATTTGTGAGCCGGTTCTATGTATATCTCATCGGTGTGGAACTTTCACGTACTTCAATGTTTATACAAACATCTTGAATGAAAGTCCGATGGAGATTATCTCTTCCACTTACTTCCCCATGAACAAATTAATTCGGGGTCGAGTCAAGCTAGCGACTCGGTAATCAAAAACAGAGTTAAACATGGGTTTTCACCCGTGTGTACCACCCTAGTGTGGGGGAGATGCCCCACATGTTGTATATAGATCTTAAAAATGAATGAAAATTGTAAATATTAAAAAAAGAGAATAATTGTTGTGTTTCTACACTTAGCTAGTAATGTTATCTTTTTACGTTCTAAGTTTCGGCATAACAGCCGGTACTTTGAATATTGAGGACAATATTCATTTCTAAGTGTGGGGGGGAAATTCTGGCGAATTTGATCATAAATGTACCCTTTTAGTCCCTTTTTCCCCCAAAAAGGCCAAATTTTAATTTTTTTTTAGTGGAAGTACTATGTACTAAACACAACAAATGGTAATCAGTCCACCATGTCTAACCCACATAAGGATTGGCTAATCCAGGAGCAAACGGCTTTTGGTAAAGATATCTCAAATCCGTTTATGGCTTGCAATTTGCCCAAAATTGTATGGTGTTCAGCTCACCATATCTTTAATTAGTGAAGAGTTGGCTAGCCCGCAAGTTTATGGCTTGTGGTAAAGGCAGTTGGAAAGCCATAATTGGTAATCGACTCACCAAAGATATTTTATCTAAAGAGTTGGCTAGTCCAGAAGCAAACGGCTTCTGGTAAAGACAAATCAAATCCGTTTATAGCTGGTGATTTGCTCAAAATCATTTGGTTATCATTGTACCAAGGTTCTTACTTTAACTAAAACAATTGGCTACTCCAGAAGTAATGGCTTTTGGTAAAGAGTTGAAATCCACTAAGTTTTCATAAAAGATTGCTAGGGACTAGCAATATCTTAGTATGGGGGATTGATGAGTGTCTAAATACTCATCATTTTTGTACCATCTAGACTGCAAAAACATCTGAAAACACTCAGTAATGCATCAAAATGATGAAAATATCACAAATAAGTGTTTTATGTGTTTTAAATGCAAAAATACCAAAATCAGATGAAAAACGTATCAAGTTTGCATAATTAGCAGTTTTAGTCCCCCAAGTTTCAAAAGTTGTCAAAATCAGTCCCTGGTAAATCAAAATAAAGAAAAATGTCATTCAAGGTCCTTGAATTATTGTAAATTGTCAAAAATGGTCCTTGAATGAATCTTTGGGCAAATGGCAGAAAAGGTCCCTCAAGTTTGAAAAATATCAATAATGGTCCTTGGTTAATTTAAAAAGTGAAAATTATCAAATATTAACCTTGTACTATTCATAAATGACAAGTTTGGTCCTTGTAATAACTTTGGAATGTTGACAGGTTCAGTCCCTTAAGTTTGGCCGAATTGCAAAATTAGTCATTGTTATTAACTTAAACCAAATGGACCCTTTTGTATTATAAACCCAACCCATAGCAACCCAAGCCCAATCCACCTATTATTAAAAACCGGTTTAAAAATAAAAACCCGCCGTCACTGTTCATCCCCTTCAACCCACACCTGTTACCACTCCATGGCTTCCACCTCGCCGGTTTTCTCAATATCTTATCTCCCAACCCTGCCTACCTCTCACCCTCAACCTTTCCACCTCACAATCCAACCCATACCCTCAATTAATGCTGCTCCTGTTCAAATGACTTTTTGGCGCCAAAAACACCAAGTGTACGATTATGATGAGATTGAAGGATCCAAAGGTTGCAATCAAGTGGGAAAGTTTCAGAGGTCGACAAGGAACTCTAAGAAGTCAATAAATAAGAAAAAAGGTGCAATGGAGAAGGCAAAGTAGTGTAATTTTATTTTCTTATGTCGTTTTTTATAAGTTAAGTTTTCTAGTGCAATTTAAAGCTTTCAAGTATTTTGTAATCAAACCTCAGTGTAATAAAAACATAATTTCAGTTTCAATTTCAAGTTCTTATGTACGAATTTAGTTTATGTCAATTTCCATGGTTAAATTCTCATAATTTGCAAAAGTTGTTAATAGTTGTTGTTATTGCTTCTTAAGCTCATATAAGCTTTTGACAAAGCTTATAAGCTGTTAGAAACCTTTCAAATCCAGTTTTATTCAACAAAACAGAAAAACAAGAAAAATACCAAAAAAATAGATTAAAAATCAAAGAACAAGTGAAGATGGTGCAAAAGACTGAAGTAGGGTGATATATGGATTGAATTTGGGTTAGAAGCTTTGTGGAAAGCTATTAGGGTGTTCTCAGTTCTCAGTTCTCAGTTTTGAGCATAAAAGCAATTTGTAAGCTATTTCTTTGAAATTTACATTTCTTAGTAAATGTGTTTAAATATTGTTAATTATAGTTCAATCCTGTCTTATTATAGATAATTTAAGATAATAAATAGATACCTTAGTTTAAAAACTTGTTTTAATGTCAAAAGCTTCAAAACAGTCCTATTAAGGTGTGTTTGGATTTGTTGTATTAATTGTATTAGAGGTTGATTGTGGTGTTATGCTTGTCTGATATCTGTCACAATACAACATAGTAGCTCAGTCAAACCATAAAACACAATCCTTGTTTAACAAAAAGTCAAAATTAGTTTTAATCTCCCCTTAAAAGTTAACTGTTAAGATTTTAGATTGTTAATCTCATCAAAGTTGCTTAAAACTTGATACTCTAGCTTAAATTTATCTTATTATAGCTTAATATAACATAGTTAATAAGTAGAATCAATCATAAGTTCATAAAAGTCAACTTACTAGTTTATTTTAAAAAAGTCAAATTTTCTTATGTGCAGTTTTTGAATAAAATAAATAATTTTATATAGTGTTTAATATTGAGTTTCATGCTTTGAGCTTTTGGGATATCAATGTTCAGCTGCTCAACTTAATTAGAAAAATATAAGTTTACTTTTAATTAGCTTATTAAGTGCTTATTTCTTAGTTTGTTTTGAGACCTTATCTGAAAAGGTGCCCTGTGCACAGGTTTTACAAGCTTTTTCACAAGCTTGTCAAAAGCTCTCTAGTACTCCTAAGCCTGTGTAATTTAGCTTTTAGGATAGCTTATCAACCCATGTCTCTAGTCCAAGTGTTTATTTTAATTTCTTAGCTTATTAAAGTGCTTAAAATTAAGCTAGAAGGTGCCTAGAAAACCATTAAGTGTCTTGTTTATCAGTTTAAACTTGTGCTTATTTTGGCTTATTTGGTGCTTATTTTCAAGTCATTTTGCTTTTTCATTTGTAACATTAGCTTATTACAAGTTCCTTAGCTTATTTCCAGTATTCATTTGCTTATTTATTAGCTTATTAGCCATCTTGGCTAAATCATTGTGCTTATTCCAATTTATTGCTTACTGTTGAGAAAATAAGCTCATACTGAGCTTATTAGTGGTTTTTAAAAAAAGTTGTAGTTTTGAAAATTGCTTATTTTAGTGTACTTAAGCAGTTTGTAAAAGAAAAATCCAAAAATAAAAAGTTTACAAAAAGCCATTGCTGGGATTCGAACCCTGGCCACCCAGCTCACCACACACACACCATACCAACTGCCCTTGGGTCTTTGACTGGTTATGGTTTGCACGTTTTAATACATAACCCTTCTTTGTCCATTTAGCTTATACGTATTATTTAGCTTATTTCCAGCTTATTCAAATAAGCTTTTTCAAGTTTTGTATTTTTCCTAGCCTTGTATTAGTATAAAGTATTTTACAAAAAAGTTTCAGATTTTTCCGAATAGTTTTAGTATTTTTAAACATTTAATTAGTCTAAAATAGTATTTAATTCATAATAAAAAATATAAAAGTCAAAAAAATATAAATCTTTTTTCTAAAATTTTCTTTTGTCATATAGTAATTAAGAAAATTGTTTTTACACTCGTAGGACTTTTATTTCATAAATTTTACGTTTTTACTTGCGCACTCGCGTAATATTTATACATAACGCACGTTTTCATTTTAAATCACGTTTTTAGATAATTTAAGTTTACGTTTTAATTAAAATAGTTTATTTAAGTTATTTTGTTTTATAAATCATAGAAAAACATCATTTTAAATATAGTGATAGCGTTTATTTAATATATTTTAGCTTTTTACTTTTCTTTAATTTGCATTTAAGCCACTGTAATTTACAAAACTTTTTCTTTGGGTATAAATATTCCAATCAATCAGTAGTGGAATTAATATTCCAAAATCCTTACTAATCACTATCCTTAGTGATTACTCGACATCTGAATTTGTTCAAACACCATTAAGTTTCCGTGGGACTTAACGACCCAGGAATCCACTATATTCCTCTGATCTTAATTGTATTTGGTTCTAGACTGTTTGGAATTTTATTACGGTTGACCATTCACAAGTGGTTAGCTTGTGTGATAAAACCTAACTGTCTGGAGCCCAATCAACCTGCATAAAACAGTTAGCAATAAAGCACACGAAAATGTCTTTGATCACTTTCGTTGAATTGAGGTACACGGCCCACGGTTCCCCGTTGATCAGTACAAGTACTGCCTGTGATCAGGTATAATTCCGAAGAATTTCCTTGACAGGGTTTCGCAGCTGCTCTAGCTGTTCTCAAACCAGAGCGTCTCAAAGAAGACAACACGAAGTGAGTGAACCAGCGAATAGAGATTCACTGATTGATGAAAAGAGATTTGAAAAACAATCGTGTATTGCTCAATAGAAATTGTTTTTGCAATACAACGAAGGTTTTAGTGAAAATCAAGTATCAATCATAAACACCTTTTGATTTGAAATCTTTGTACGCAGTCTAAGTGCTAAAGAAAAAAGTTTTTAAGCACAAAGACCAGTTTTTCAAAGGTATCCGTCAATCCATAACCTGAACCAGGATTGATTCAAGACTTGAATCGCCCTATTGTTTCTGTTCAGTTGTCACATGATTGATCTAATGAATAGATTTCACATGCCACCTACCAGGAGCTTGTTTGATGTTGGCTCCAGAAGGCTTTCCATCTTCATTGGGAATATGTATGCATATCACTTAGATGTTCTGGCAATACCACAAGGATAATGCGAAGGACTCAAGATATAATCTCTCTTTCCACATTGTGTGAAGCAGAGAGTCTTCATTGAAAGTGTCCTAATGAGATTTATTGATGATCTCGTGGCTCTAGACTCAATTTGTGCATAATTTGGATCCTATATCGGAGACTAGGGAGAGGGTCTCCTTCTTCAATATCAACAATCTCTCAGAGAAAGTCGATAGATAATGTCGGTTCCCCGTGAGAATGAAACAAGCCCTTTTAAGAGGAACTTGAGTGGTTTGGGAAGTTTAGTGCAGTGCGTCACTGGGTCCATGACGTCTTGTCTTCAATACCGGTGTTACCTTGGTAACAACCAGTAGCAAATGAATTGAACTCGGTTTCTGCCCTAGAGTTGAATCAATGGAGGGCTATTTGTTTTCACCCTTGTCTCATTCAATTCTTTTTAATTCTTCAACCCCTTCAGTGCATACCAAGACTTCATAGCTAGAACCTTGTTGGGTTTATTCCGGTACTAGCTCAGTCTCAGTCCGCACTCTTCCCTTATCTCATTTTTCTCCTTTTATCATTATACCGAGAACTCTACACTAACTAGTGGATAGTCCCTGGGTAGATCCCTCCGGTTCTGGTGGATCATGGGAACAAATACCTAACCTTATCATCCTTATATCACCATACATAAAGTAAAGTTGGTCGGTCTTTTTGGTATTGTTCACCTGCCATATGGACTCAATTGAAAACCATTTGAAAATCAATTCAGATACTTGTGATATATTATCAAAGCATTTTGTACCTGAATTGTTTTTGATATTTTTAGAACGAGAACTCCCCCTCAACATGTGCATCAAGTATTTGAAAATGTTTTGCACACGGAGGCAAGAGAAAAAATTAACTTCTTTGATTACCATTTTCTAAAAGATATCAACATCACTTCCCACATCAAATCAAGTAGATGGAGCATTTTAGGGAAGGATGAGGTTTTCATGATTTTGCTCCCCCTCAATATGTGCATCTAAGTTTGAAAAGAGTTTTGCACATAATAGAGGAAACCTGCACATTGAGAAAAATGATCACGTTTCAACACATATATGCTCCCCCTCAACATGTGCAAGAAAATTTAAAATCGTTTGGCACATGTGGGAAGGATAGCATGTACATCCTTATAAAACCATTTACCAATTTATCAGTATAAATCCAATTTAAATCACAAATTCTCCCCCGATCACAAATATCAAATCATTTGAGATTTGTGATCTCTGTAGATTTAAATTGATTTTGAAAGCTTTTAAGGAGAATTGTGACTTGATTAAGAAACTGTTTTAACTGATATGGATCGGATATTAAGTCTTTAAACTCCATTGATTGAACATGCATGATTATCTTTTTGAAAACATTTTGAATGACAAATAACATTTTAATTTAATTGAAATCATTCTCCCCCTCAATCAATGACATCGGTTGTTGATTGAGAGATAGATATTTTGACAAATAAGTCCAGATGATTATCAAAAATAGAGTCCAAGTTATTTATATAAACAATTTGTTTTCAGCAGATAACGGTTTATAGAATCAGAGCATGGAATTTTGAAAGTCATGATAAAGCATGGCTCTGTTCTTTCTTAGAAAAGCGGGTTACTGCCTGAAATGACAATAAACCATTTTTTTCCCCAAATATATATATATATATATATATATATATATATATATATATATATATATATATATATATATATATATATATATATATATATATATATATATATATATATATATATATATATATATATATATATATTTTATAAAAATTCGAACAACATCTAAAGTCCCGTGTCATTCTTTGAATGAAAACATCAAGACCATAGATATTATCGAATCGAGAGAAACAAGACAGAATGACAATATTTTTTGAAGATTTTTCGAATTTTTCAAATTTTTTTTTATGGATTTTGAAAGTTTTATATTTTTCTATTTGATTTTCGAATAGATATATACAGGAGATAGATGAAGATAGACCTTTACTCCTCGTCTTCCTCCTGAAGTCGTTTGAGTGTTTCTGGTTGAAGGCTTTTCATGCCCAGTCGTGGAAGAATAAACTCAAAGCGTTCTCTTGGAAGAGCTTTGGTGAAGATGTCTGCTAACTGGTATTCAGTCCTCACAAAATAGAGTTCCACTACACCTTTTTCCACTTGTTCCCTGATGAAATGATGTCGAATGTCAATATGCTTTGCTCTTGAGTGTTGAACATTGTTGCATGAGAGAGCAATAGCACTTTTATTATCACAGTACAGAGGGATTTTGTTGAATTCAAAGCCATAGTCAGATAATTGAGATCTCATCCATAAGATTTGAGCACAACAGGATGACATGGCTATGTATTCAGCCTCTGTAGAGGAAATAGAAGTACTCATTTGCTTCTTTGAAGACCAGCTCACAAGCTTATCACCCAAAAACTGAGCACCTCCAGATGTACTTCGACGAGTATCTTGACACCCTGCATGATCAGCATCTGCATAGGCTGTTGGTGACATACCGGTGTCCTTCGGGTACCAAAGATCCATATTGATGGTTCCTTGGAGATACCGAAAGACCCTTTTAACCGCTTCAAGGTGCTTTTTAGTAGGCTTAGCCTGGTATCTAGCACACATGCAAACAGCGAACAAGATGTCTGGTCTACTAACAGTGAGGTACATCAGGGATCCAATCATACTACGATATTTCGTTTGGTCAATCATGATCCCTGAGTGGTCCTCATCTAGTTTGGTTCGATCAATCATGGGGGTGTCAACAGAGTTACTTGAATCAAATCCAAATTTCTTTAAGATCTCTGTTGCATATTTAGATTGATTTATGAAAATGCCTCCGGGACTTTGTGAAATTTGTAATCCCAAGAAAAATGACATTTGTCCCATCATTGACATTTGAATTTTTGAACTCATTTCATTAGAAAAACGATCACATTCCATTGGGTCTGTCGAGGCAAAAATAATATCATCAACATAAATTTGAACATGAATTAAATGTTTGCCTGACTTCCTGGTGAACAATGTTAGATCAACTGCTCCTTTGCTAAATCCGGTTGATAGAAGAAACTTTGACAGTGTATCATACCATGCCCTTGGAGCTTGTTTTAAACAGTAAAGAGCCTTCTTTAGACGATAAACGTGAGTTGGATGCTCGGGATTCACAAAGCCTTCAGGTTGGCTGACATAGACGACTTCTTTAAGATCTCCATTCAGAAATGCCGTCTTTACGTCCATCTGATAGACTATCATGTTCTTACTAGCAGCATTAGCCAGAAAGATTCTGATTGCCTCGATTCGAGCAACTGGAGCAAAAGATTCTTCAAAGACAATACCCTCCTCTTGACGGTATCCTTTAGCAACTAATCGAGCCTTGTTCTTCAATACATCACCATGCTCATCTAGTTTCACTTTGAAGATCCATTTTAGAGCAATAATCATGGCACATTCTGGTACAGGTACTAACTCCCATACATCAAGTCGATCAAACTCATGAATTTCATCTTGCATAGCATTGAACCAGCTGTCTTCGTTCATGGCAGTTTTAACATCCTTTGGTTCGATCTTTGAGTACGGAGTTGAAGAAACACCATAGGGCATCGGTTGCAAGTTGTTTCCATGTTGATACAGGACGAGAGGGATTTCCAATGATGTTGTCTAATGGATGACCGTGAGTCCATTTTCTGAGGTGTTCATGTGGCAGTTGTTGAGGGACTGAGGTAGCTGAGTCGATGTCTCCTGAAGAAGATGGTTCTGATGATGATTCAGGAGCAAATATGTTTTCAAATGGAGCATCTTCAGGAGTAGCAAAGGGATTAACTTCATCATTGATGCCAGAAACATTTCCATGATGTACATTTGAAGAATGATGATTTGTTGATGAGACTGAAGGATCAGCAGCAAGCGCTTCTTGACTTAAAGATATTGAGACTGAGGGATTGCCTTCATTCACAGGAATATGAGCAGCCTCTGTTGTAGGAATCGACACCTCATTGGTACTTGGATCATAAAGTTCATCAAACATAGGATCAAACAATTTCTTTAAATCATCTTCAAATGGAGGTACATATGGAGTTTCTTGAGAAGAGTTTGGAACAAGGGATGAACCAATGGGACTGTTTTGAAGTGTGGGTCCAGAACTGAATTGTCCAGGAGCCATTTGACCGGTCAGCTCATCAAACGTAACGTGAATTGTTTCCATGATATTTCGGGTTCTTTTGTTGTAGATTCGGTATCCCTTTTTGTTTGGAGCATACCCTACAAATACTCCAATGTCTGCTTTAGCTCTAAGTTTGCCTAAGTCTTGTCCCTCATTAGTTGGATAACACAATGCACCAAACACACGAAGGAAAGAGAGATTAGGTTTTCTGTTGTGGACAAGTTCATATGGAGTTTTTCCATGAACAGTGTGAACCAGGGAACGATTTTGTGTGTAGCATGCAGTGGTAATAGCTTCAGCCCAGAGAAACATTGGAACCTTTGAGTAAATCAGCATTGTTCTAGCGGCTTCTACAAGAGTTCGATTTCATCTTTCAACTACACCGTTCTGTTGAGGAGTTCGTGGAACACTTATTTGATGGCTGATTCCAACGCTTTCATAAAATTCACTGAGTTGTTTGTTGACAAACTCAGTTCCATTGTCTGTCCTTTTTATTCTGACTGTTTTGTTAAGCCGAACCTGCAGCTGTTTGATGAGTTTGATGATGATATCCGGAGTTTCATCCTTTGTCCTTAAGAACTTGACCCAGGTGAATCTAGAGTAATCATCAACCACAACTAACACATATTTCTTCCCAAATATATTCTGCACCCTCATTGGTCCACATAAATCCATATGAATCATATGAAGAACTTCTGTGACAGAGTTAGTAGGTTTGGGTTTATGGGCATACTTCTTGCTTTTTCCCAATTGACATGCTGAACAAAGATGATCCTTTTCATACTTGAGTCTAGGTAAACCTACAACTAAGTCCTTTCTGGAGAGATCATTGATGGTACCGAAGTTCAAGTGATTGAGACGACGATGCCATAACCATGACTTTGTTTTAGAGGCCTTTGACAGTAAGCAAATTAGAGAAGACTTTATCATATCTTCGATAGATATGGTGTATAGATTTGAACCACGTGAACCTCTTAAAAGTTCCTTACCATCAAGTTCTCTAACGAAGCAGGTATGTTTTCTGAAGGCTACTTCTAGATCAGAATCGCAGAATTGACCAACAGAGAACAAGTTGTGACCAAGACCTTTTACATAGTAAACCCTGGAGATAACACTTTTGCCAACAACATAGTCTCCATAACCCATAATAGCACCGAAATGATCATTCCCGAATCTAACTGTCCCGATGAATTTGCTCACGAAGTTCATGAGCCGTGACCGGTCGCCAGTCATATGCTTGGAACAGCCTGAGTCCAGGTACCACAGAACGATTTGAACGATCTGCAGTTGAACACAGACAAGAGTGGATAACTGGATAATTGGGATCCCCATGCAAGAATGGGTTCCATTTGGTTAGTAACAATGGTTGGAACACCCACATCAGAAAAAGAAGCATTCATATCAGAAATTAAGGCACTGGAATCATTGTGAATTGATGCAGTACTAGTGTCTGTATTAGCCCTGTTCACAGTGTGCTCACTTCTTAAGGGAATAGTTCTACCAGTAGGCATCCATTTTATAGTGGGCATTGTCTGATTATTCTTATGACCAACAGGTATCCAATAATAGCCTATCTTACTAAATGTTCTTCCTGTGGGTTTCCACTATTTTCTAACTTTCTTTCGTTTTTGCCTTTTTGCCTTTTTAGCATTAACAGCATTAACTGGACAATTAACATCATTAGGCAAAACATTAACACCACATTCATGATTAGAAACAGAATTCAAGCAGACATCAATACAAGGTTTGCAAATGGTATCAGAATTCGAATTAATTACAGTACGCCTATGGCTAATACTAGAATCAACACGATTCGTTTTATTCGATTCAAGCTTAAAGTTCCTAGATTGTTCTTCTACTCTTTTCCAGTGCACATTCTTAGCTTGCGAGGTCCTATCATTCCTTGTATTGTCTTGAGACTTTGACCTGCTCCCTTTAATGTCACTGATTACTCCTGTAGAGGGAATGGGAACATTAGTGGGTTTTACAACTCTTTGCATCACCTATTTAGATGTGCTGGGATCTGAACTACATGCAGGCACACTAAGGTTCACTTTCTGAAAACTAGAAGTGCTGGGATTTGTACTCCTAGAAGGCACACTTGAGTTCTCTTTCATAGCATAGACAGATCTGAAATCTGAACTACTTAAAGGCACACTAAGGTTCACATTCAAGACATTGGGCATCGAATGAATATCATACTTGGCAATAGGCATCGAACATGAAATCAAAGGATTAACTCTCTCACCTAAGGACTTTGGGCATATTGTGATCAAGCATTCTAGGATTTCTTGAGATCGTTTGGCATATAGGCATGCATGTCCAATTGCATTATGATGAGGTTTCTCTAACTTATCCTCTTCAACAATCTCACGCAGACATTCTAGGCAATCCTTAAGGGATGAGAAGTATGTTTGAACAGCAAGTTTGTTGTTCCTGAGATGAGGAGGGACATATTTCACAGACAAAGCATATTTATTACAAGAGTGAACCTTTGATACACCATTCTCCCCATTGGTCATTGGCATTTTCCCTTTTACCTGACTCTTCAGATTCTCAATTTCCTTTTGCAATGAAGCTATTTGTTCGTTATTTTTGTTACGAGTGACCTTTATTGATTCAAATAACTCATTGAAATGACGTTTAACCTTTTCATTTTCTTCTAGAAAACTTTCGTTTTCCTTTTGTAATGCATTTACTAGGTTTTGAAGATGAAACGTTTGAGAATTCTGAGAATCTAAAGGAGGAGGCATTTGGGAGCCTGTCATATTGTTCGTTTGACCCTTTAATTGGGAGATTTGGGCTTTCAACTTTCTGATCGTGTTGCACTAAGCTTGAATCTGTTCATCACGTTTGTTAATTTGAAAAACTGCATCAAACTCTGGAGCATCTGAGGATGTCTTGATATTTGAAGTTTTGACATTTTCTTTAAGATGTTGATATTTTAGTTGTAAATTAAAATGCTCAACTTCTAGTTTAGAAAAATGTTTAACCAAATTGTCGTGATCATCCAGTTCAATTTTCTCGTTTAGTTCAGAATTAGTTTTTTCAAGCTCAATGACACGATCATGGGAGACTTTCAGGGCAACCGATAATTCATGAAATTTGGAAGCATTAATGGAACAATGTGTAGCAGTGAAAAACACATCTTGAGCAGTACATTCAGAAATCAGGTTCTCATTTAGTGTATGCAAGTTCTTCCTCTCAATCTCATTATATTTTAGTGCTCGCTCATAGTCACTAACTTCAACTATCATTGCATCAAATTCCTTTTCCATTCCCTTAATATCAGTTTCTATCCCCTTTTTAAGACTCTCAAAGTGATCTTTTAGAAGTTTAAAGAAAGGCATGACCTCAGTTAAATAACATTCTTTCATTTGCTCAAAACCCCTTTCTCTTTCCGTTATACCAGTGGGTGTGATCCTTTTCTTGCAAGTTTTCTCAAAATCAACAAATAGTTGAAATATAACATATTGGCTAATTAAGGTCTTGCTTTTAGTGGCAATTGTTCTCGGAACAAGATGCATTGGTGTATTAGGAGGATACACGGTCGCTCTAGGCATTTTCCAAAGGGGAGGGTTTGTTTCAACAATATTTTCAGCTTTTTGCTTATCTAAATCCATTTTCCAGAAAACTTGTTCGGGGGTCAACAATGTCTGAGGCTTAAACTTGTTCAAGGAAATCCAGTTTTCCTTCTTGTAGTCATGGTGAGTGATAATTATTTTTTTCTCTTTGCATTTAGGATCATTTAGTTTCTTATTCATCTTCTCCCTAGTGATTTCATCAAATTTCTTATCATCCTCAGTGCACTCAACGCAACTAGGTTTTTGTCGAGGTTTAAGAATCTCATTGCCATCATAGATCACACTTTGAGCTGCTTTTGCTATCTTTCCGTACTCAGGGTTGGGCTTATCTATGATGGGAACACTATGCTTATCGCTTAGAACTCTATGCTTAGTGATCATGTGAGCAGTCTGAATGGTGTTTCCTTGTATGTACAACTTGTTTTCAAGTTTGTTTTTCAAAGTTTTCAGATTAGAAAAATCTCTCAAGAGTTTTGATTCCTTTGCATTAAATTCTTGCTTAAGCATTTTCACATTTTCTTGAAGTTCTTGTTTTTGCTTAGCAGTTTTAGAAAGCTTTTCTTGCAAGGAATTTAATTCTTGTTATAATACTTCTTCTCTAAAATTACTTTTTCTAATGATTGTACGCACTTGGTCATCCATTTCCTGCTCATGAGTGGTCAACTCAAATTTTGCACGTTGTTCATAAATAGCAACACGTTCTTTATAGGCATTTAGTTCAGAAATTACAGAATCATCAGAGGCACATGCAGTGTATTCATCAAAAACATAGTTATTGTTGACTGCAGAAGATGCATCACTTGGTACAACTTCACTTTCACTTTGTTTCTCATATTGATCATATGGGACAATGTTGATATTACCCATATTTTCAACATTTGATTCAAGAGTTTCAGTTGATTGTACTTTGTCATGCATCTGTTGCACATCAGCGTCATCGTATAGTTTTAGTACATCTGAGATGAGTTTGTCTTTGGATGGGCCAGCTTGTGGTGAAGAGGATACCTTGGGAGAAACCATTGGAGAAATGCTAGCCATAAAAATTGTGTGTGCAGTAGGTCCATCATCCACATCAGAGTCGTATGCATCACAATCAGCGACTTGAAAGGTATTCTGATGATTGTGACCTATCTCCTGAATAGGCTGCTCATCCACATCTGCATCATAGGTCTTGGCATTGCCCTCAGCTAGAAACAACAATTCCTCTTCATCCAAAGCAGCACCATTATCCTGAGCTTGTACAAGCAGCATCTTATCTCTGAAGTAATCAGCATTCTTTGGATGCTTTGGAGATGTGCAGTTCCTTGCAATGTGTCCCTCACCACCACAGTTATAACATTTGATCGGCTTGGCTTGACCTTGATTACCATTCCTTCCTCGATTCTGATTACCAACATAACCTCTACCAGCTCCACCTCTTCCTTGATCATACTGTCTTTCCTGAACTGGTTGCACCACGATCCTCCCATCTTTAACAGTAGCTTGATTGTGTGGGTTAGATGCTGTTCTGAGGTTGTTATTGGTTTGTGGGAGAGAATTCATGTTTTGACTAATCAGAAGAGCTAGTTGATTAATGAAGTTACCCACGTGTGCATCAGCATCAGCTTGTTTGAACATAGGATCAGGAATTAGTTTGTGATTACCATTTCCCATGGGTATGACTTGTGAGGCTTTGGTTGTGATTCTGATGTTTGAGTAGAAGGCAGTTGAGTCATTAGACGAGCTTGTCTCTCCCTGGTTGGTTTTGAACTGATTAAGAACCATTTTTTCAAACATAGCATGTCTCTCATTCTGAAGGAGGAAGGCATAGAGTTGCTCATAGTTTGTATTCTTCAATCCTTTAGTGAGCTTCACAGAGGTGACAAACTTGTGCCATTCGGGATTCATGTTGTTCACAAATTTTGAGTTCAGCTGAATGTTAGGCATAGTCATTCTGATGTTCCTCATGTCATTCACCAACTTATGAAATCTCACATAGTATTCATAGACACTCTCATCTGGTTTCATCTTGAAGTGTTCAAATTCGTCATAGAGTTGTGATTCTCTGTCTTCCATAGTTAATTCTGAACCTGAGAGAAGCATCTTGACATTATCCCATACTGCCTTTGCTTCGGTGTTGTGATTGATCAGCTTGTAGATGTCTTTAGGAAGACCTTGAAGAACAATGTTAGAAGCCCTGATATCAGCATCGAATCTCTTTTTCTCCTTATCATCAAGCTCATCATACATCTTTGGTCTGTCCATTCCGTAAATCAGAGTTCCATCTTCAGCAGTATCAAGTACATCTCTAGTCGTCTCAACTCGATACGGTCCTTCATCAATGGATTTGAGAATGTTGACACCATTTTCCTTTCCAAGGCAGTACAATCTGATTCGTTGAGCCCAAGAGTCATAGTCAGTTCTGTCAAGCATGGGTGGACGAGTGTCTGATCCAGCAGCTTGAACATCCTCTGCAACAGTGGATATGATAGTAGGAACGTTGGTAGACATGTTAACAGTTTATACGGGATTTTATAACTCTATGATTAAACCGGGAAATAGATTCTTTCACGGGATTTTACTAAATCAAGAGAAAACCGTAAACAATCACCCAAGTCGCTAGAAGATAATGCACCAAGTCGCTAACACCTAATTCGCTACACCACCAAGTCGCTAAAGTCCCAAGTCGATAGACAAATGCAAGTCGCTAAGTAGTAACTCGCTAAGCCTCAAGTCGCTAGCAAAATTTTGGCAGCAATTCGCTACTCAAGTCGCTAAAGAGCAACTCGCTACAGACCAAGTCGCTACCACCAAGTCGCTACCCGTAGTGGAGAGTCCACTACTTGTACTGTTAATCGCTAGGTCTAAGTCGCTAGCTCCAAAACTGTAACTCGCTACAAAATTGTGAAGCAAGTCGCTACGAAGAAAGAGATCCGTATATCAAGTCGCTAGCAAGAAAAACCACATAAACATCACTTTTCAATCCAAAAACAACCCAACCAAGATGATTCAAGCTTACCAAATGAAAACCTAAACACTTGTGATGATTCTAAACATAAAAGTACTAACAAAATCCAAGCTTTAACACAAGAAATCAACCAAATGATGCACAAACCACTAAACTTTTTCAAACTCAAAAACCACCTAAAAACCACTAGAAATCCAAAGATGTGCACGATATGATCTAACCATGGCTCTGATACCAATTGTAAGATATTGGTTTTCACATACACATCAAACCATAACACAAAGTGGCGTATGAATGGAATTCTAGAGAGAGAAAGTTAGAGGTTTAGGGAACTTAGTGAGAGAAAGTGAAAGATATTATTGTGAGCTCCAACTCTTACAATAAAATGCCACACAACGGGCTGTGGATCAGGCATACAGTGGGTAAAGACCCGTCCGTCCTCCACGGTATTACTTAACTTAAATATTACTTAACTTAAAAGAACTACGACTACGAGCTTTCTATTGATTACATATACTTGAGGTGACCGACTCTTTAATACCTGGAATTTCTAATTCCTAACAGCCTTAGGACCAGGGTTTGGTGATTGGTAGTGGCGATTAGCCACTCTCCCAATCAAGATGGGTGGGCTTGGCATCCCTGCTGCGAGTGATATTATCCAGTATACCTTCCTCGCCTCTCGTATGCAACGAGTGATCTACAAGATAAGATATTGGTTAAAACTGGTATTAATTCTTGATGTGCTATTTTGTCCTACTTTTAATATTTATAAAACTTAGATAACTTAGGATTAACACATACTAACGGGCAGAGAACCTGATTAGATGTAATAAAGCCTTAGGTAAATTCGAGTATCGTCCCAAGAGAGTTGTGACCTTGAAAGAACTAAGATGATTAGAAATGATATTGATAATATGATAAAATTGGTATAATTCATTGATTTGCTATTATTCCATACACACACAGATACCAGAAATTTAGGGAAAATAGATAGATAAACGAAGCTTAACGAAGAATAAAAATATGAATTGATTCTCGATATAAAGGTTCAATATAGTGGTTAATTATCACCAGAATCCTTTGGTCAATTCGTCATGGCCTATGGTTCTTAGATTCCTTACCAAGATGAACAGGTCACCCAGGATCATTCGACAACCTAATAGCAGTCATTAAGGGCCAAATCTACTAGATCTAGTATGTGGAAACCCGGCCGTTAGGAACTTAGATTCCCCCTAACCTCTTAAATACCTCTACTTGATAGGTGATCATTTGGTCAGTTCGGACACGAAGAGTGGTTGTACTGTGGCCAATTCCTCCCATACTTCGCAATCTATCAGACTAGAGTCAGTTGGTCAAATCTCCCAGCCCTTTAGATACTATCAAGCTTATAATATTACCAAGACTAGCGATCTATGATAAGACTAGTAAATGTCTATAAAGAATTAAAGAGAAAATCAATAACACAAATGCAAACTTCAATTAATAACATGAATTCATAGTATAAGTCTTAGAAAAATATAAAAGGAATTCAAACTCGAATACAATGAAAATCGTAGACGAAAACTTCGTTATTCGATGCTTCTAAGCCATGCTTCTTCTTCTGTGTTTGATCTCCCCGAACCCTAGAAGGTTTGGGAAAGGAGAGATGATTAAAACTGGTGAAATCTTTGACTATTTATAGACTCCGAAACTAGTTACGGCGTAACATTTATTAAGTAGTTACGCCGTAACTCTTCAGATTTATGCTTATCCAAGGTTACGGCGTAACCTGAGCTGGGGGTTACGCCGTAGTCTTTGTAAATCATATGCATTTCTATATTACGGCATAACATGAGCTGATGGTTACGCCGTAGTTTCGTAATTCTGATGTTTATCCGTTGTTACGGTGTAACCTGAGCTGAGGGTTACGCCGTATCTCTTGTCAAATAGACTGCATAATGTTCAGTAGCATGTTACGGCGTAATTATATTCTATGGTTACGCCGTAATCTTCATCATTTGGTTACGTCGCAATTGAGAGAAAACTCATCCTTTAGTCTTGAAAATGTCCAAATACGGCTTCCTTGCATAAAATAGGTCCTGAAATGAAATAATAAGGAATAAGGATGTTTTCACTAGCATTTTACTCAAAATGTGATGATAAAGGGGGAAATTAACGCTTAGAAAATCATGACTATTTGATGTTATCAATTCTCATGGTTCTTTATTCCTGTATGCACTTGACTCGTTCAACAGTGCTTGTAACATAGACGTGCTCTCTGTCACCGCTGACGCTCCTGCCCCCATATGATGAAAACTTTGGCAAAGTGTTACTTTGGTGTCATTAAGAAAGATCTTGTTTCCATGAATTTGTTAAGCCTAAGACTAGCGGCCATTCTCAGCAGCATCCGCATCCAACATGCGCAAGATTTCCTATTCATCATACCTATTGATAGGCTGGGCCAGAGGATAAACCATCGCTAATTCCATTGGGTGTTGTGTTATAGGCTTTCTATACCTATGTTTTCTGAAGGTAGTCCTTGCCCGAGCTGTAAAGTGCAGCATATGGACCAATGGGGAGATCATGCAGTCCATTATTCTAGTGAAGTGGGTGTGAAGTTCAGGAATAACCTGGTACGTGATATTCTTGTTGATATATGTTCCAAGGTGGGGATCATGGTGCAGAAGGAGGCTTCTATGGGGTTTCTTTCTAGGGATGGAAAAGAGCTACGTCCTGCATAGTTGCTATTATTCAATTGGATCCAAGGTAAGGATGCATGTTTGGATGTGACTAGAATCTCTCCTTTTGTTGGTATTGACGCGTCTCCGTGGGCTCCAGGGGTAGCCTTACATAATGCTGTGGAGAAGAAGAAAAAGAAATATGCTTCCAAATATGAAGACAATGGCTACAAGTTCATACCATTTGCTTTTTCAACATTTGGGGAGCTCAACATGGAAGCTTTGGATACACTGTCACGCATCAAGACTATTATTGTCAGCCACTCAAATAATGTCAAGAGTGGTGCCTTTATTTTTCATGGACTAAGTTTTTATATCCAGAAAGGAGTGGGAGCCCAACTAGTGTCTTGGCTTCCCACCAATTTTTTGTAAATCCTTTTTGTTTTCTAATGAAGTGATATTTTATAATTAAATAATAATAATAATAATAATAATAATAATAATAATAATAATAATAATAATAATAATAATAATAATAATAATAATAATAATAATAATAATAACAATAATAATAATAATAATAATAATTAGAGTTAATTACACAAATGATCACTATGGTTTGTTGGATTTTTCACTTTCAGTCACTAAACTTTTTTTTGACTCATTCAGTCATTGTGGATTCTTGTTATTACGTATCCAGTCCAAATCCGTATGAAATGACCAAAAAGCCCTTTTCAACTTCTTTTTCAAATGAGTTAATTACATAAATGGTCACTGCGGTTTTCAAATGACATTTAAGTAACGAACGTTAGTCCTTTATACTAACGGTCGTTAGTAAATAGTTGAAAATTTAGTTTTCTTATGTTTTTGTTCATTTTTACACCTTATCGTCCATTTTTACACGTTTTATTTCGTTTTTACACTTTTTCGTCCGTTTTTATATGTTTTCATCTGTTTTTACACGTTTTTGTCCGTTTTTACACGTTTTCATCCATTTATATACGTTTTCATTCGTTTTGGCACAATTTCGTCCGTTTTTACACGTTTTCTTCCGTTTTTACTCATTTTCGTCCGTTTTACACTTTCTCATCCGTTTTTAAACGTTTTCGTCCGTTTTTACATGTTTTCGTCTGTTTTTACAAGTTTTCGTCTGTTTTTGCACGTTTTCGTCCATTTTTATACGTTTTCATTCGTTTTTCACGTTTTTACACATTTTATTCCGTTCTTCTCATTTTCGTCTGTTTTTACACGTTTTCGTCCGTTTTTACACTTTTTCATTGTTTTTGCACGTTTTTGTCCATTTATTTACGTTTTCATTCGTTTTTGCACGTTTTCGTCTGTTTTTACACGTTTTCATCCATGTTTACATGTTTTCGTCTGTTTTTACACGTTTTCCTCTGTTTTTATACGTGTTTATTCGTTTTTGCAACTTTTCGTCCCTTTTAAAACGTTTTCGTATGGTTACACGTTTTCGTCTGTGTTTAAACGCTTCATCCGCTTTGCCCATTTTCGTTCATTTTGCTTGTTTTCGTCCGTTTTTACCCGTTTTCGTCTATTTTTGCCCGTATAAAATCAGACGAAAACGTGCAAAATGGACGAAATCATGTAAAAACGGACGAAAACGTGTAAAAATGAATGAAAACGAGTTAAAACGGATGAAAGAGTGAAAAAATGGACGAAAACATGTAAAAACAGACGAAAACGTATAAAAATGAACGAACGTGTAAAAACAGATGAAAATGTGTAAAAAAGGACAAAAACGAGTAAAAATGGACGAAAATGTGTAAAAACAGACGAAAACATGTAAAAACAGACGAAAACGTGTAAAAATGGACGAAATGAGTAAAAACGAATGAAAACCTGTAAAACAGATGAAAATGTGTAAAGATGGGCGAAAACGAGTAAAAACAGATGAAACCATGTAAAAACGGACAAAAACGTGTAAAAATAGACGAAAACGTGTAAAAAAGACGAAAACGTGTAAAAATAGACAAAAACGTGTGAAAACAGACGAAAACTTGCAAAAATGAATAAAAATGTATAAAAATGGACGAAAACGTGCAAAAACGGAAGAAAACGTGTAAAACAGACGAAAACATGTAAAAACGAATGAAAACGTGTAAAAATAGACAGAAATGTTCAAAACGGACGAAAACGTGTAAAAAAAGATGAAAACATGTAAAAGCGGATGAAAACGTGTAAAGACAGACGAAAAAATGGATGAAAACGTGTAAAATTGAATGAAACTTGTAAAAATGGACGAAAACGAGTTAAAACGGAAAAAAAACGTGTAAAAACGGACGATAAGGTGTAAAAATGGACCAAAACGTAAGAAAATCAAATTTTCGGTTATTTACTAACGACTGTTAGTATAAAGGACTAACGGTCGTTACTTAATTGTCATTTGAAAATCATAGTGACCATTTACGCAATTAACTCATTTGAAAAAGAAGGTGACAATGGCTTTTTGGTCATTTCATATAAATTTGGTCTGGATCCGTAATAACAAGAAACCACAATGACTGAATCAGTCAAAAAAAAAGTTTAGTGACTGAAAGTGAAAAATCCAACAAACCACAATGACCATTTGTGCAATTAACTCAAGATACAAAAGGCATATAATTCAAGATACAAAAGGCTTGTCGCATATATATGTTGATTTTCCCCCGACCACGACCAAATATAGAAGAATGAAGAAATTATAGTGAACCTACATGAAACCAATGATATGACTTGTACTCCATAGGAGGATCCATAATCTATTAATTAATAGATAAACGGTGTATAATAAACACAAATTGGTATAATTTGCATATTTCAACATTAAGGTCCTTTTTTATTTTTATTTTTTTATTTTTTTATTTTTTTTTGGTAAAAGGTCAAAGACCCGGTAAATATATTATTCCAAAAAATGTTTAAGTACAAAGGATATGGGTGAATCTCATATCTCAGCCAGTTACATAGGCAAAAAACTTACATAACAAGATATTTCTTATTCTCTATAGAAGAAAATAAACCACTACTCAAAATATAACTTTAGACTCCTATGGATATAAACTTACTTCCTACCAAGGCCTTGAAGCTTGATACCATACGTGTCATAATAGGCATCTAAGTTTCTTGGAACATCGTAAACCTGATCTGCATAGTTATCATAACCATAGTCATCATAGTCATCTTCGCGATCATGACCACCACCAAATAGATTACTCGTCTCATCAAAGGTGTTCTCAACCTCCTCATCATCACTATCAGAATTCACAATCTCTCCTACCTTAGTAAATGAGTTAACCCTCTTAGTAAACGAAGTAGCCGAGAAATCCTTATTATAACCCTGATAATCAACATTTTTAATAGGATTACCATTATAATCAAGAAGAGTAGCTTTCCCATCAATAAGAAGCCTTTCAAATTCCCCAATTTTCTCAACAATGGAGGTAGGACCGGCCGCGTTAGCTACCATTGAATCACTCACAAGCGGATCTTGTGATACATTACCTGTCTCGATAGATCCAACCGCCTTTGCTTCCATTGTATTACTAGAAACCTCTACATCAGTATGATTGCCAGATTCATCAGAATCGATCGTATTAAGTGCAGCAAAAGGGTTAGATGTAGCAATCTTCGTCCCACACGTACTTGCCACATTAGTGGCTATCTTCTTCGCATTATCCACCTTCTTGGGTTCAAGAGGAGGCGCTTTAGGTTGATACCTAAATTTAGGACTCACTTTAGTAAAACCTCCCTTACCTGGAACACTTGGACCACCATTCCTACCCTTATTCTTGTTAGTGACAGGTTGAAAACCATCATTAACAGTCTGTTTAGGCTGAGTAGGAAGTGGAACAGATTTAGGACAATCAATCAGCGTATGACCAAATAATTTACATGTATCACACCGAGGCGGTTTCCATTCGTATTCCGCCCGAATTTTTTCAATAGTAGATCCTGTCCCATCAAGTAATGGTATCTCAACAATGATGCTCTCCTTAAGAACCTGATCTGCTTTAACTTCAATCAAGCATCTAGCGAAACTACTTCGGCCCCATGATTCCAGGCACATTTGACTAGTATAAGAATCTAACATTTTTGGAGTACCAATCAATATAGCTAGGAGACTGAGACCATCATCAGAAAACATAGCAAGGGGCACATCATGGAATTTAACCCATACTGGAATATTAATCAAATCCTCTTTAAGCAGATTAGTATTCAAAGTCCATAGTTTAAGAATAATTAGCACATTCCTAATCATCCACGGTCCGTTTTCAAGCACATCATCAACATCTTTACGAGTGGAAAACTTAAAGAAAAAGAACCCCTTCGCATTCATCATAACCTTTTGAATACCATACTTGGCCCATGTATTACGAACGTAATAATCAACAACCGGAAAAGCAAGTCGTTTACCAAGGAAGTAACCATAAAGGGTATTCTCAAATTTAGAGTTTACCTCCTCAACAACTTTCATAGGAATGGAGAGATCCACCCCATTAGATTTTTCACAACACTCCAACCTACGAAAATTAGATTTGCGCTTCGTCGATTCATTAGCAGAATTCATACCGCTTGTAACACCAACATACGACATAGGTAATGTATTAACCCCAACAGATTGAATAATTGGCGTAGCACCGGTTAATTTGTCCTTAGGTGGAGAAACATGTACCCTTCGAGCTTTAGGAGCTACACTAATACCATCACCACTAGGCAGATTAGCCCCCCTAGTGGTGTCCTCAACACTGTAAACTATAGATGGGGAATGTTGCATATTCAAAATACTTGTAACACCAAGAGGCCCTGCATCCCAAAACACCGAATCATCAATACTCGCATGTGAAACCGGCTTCACAACCTCATTGATTTTCATATCCCCTTGACAAGCAGAATCAGTAGGATTTACATCATGTGGAACTGGCTCCACATGAGGTTCACGCTGCCTACAATCAATTAAGGCATCCTTATCAAAGTTAGGCACACCCTCCATCAACACGACAATAAACAAACCCTAACCAAAAAAACAAAATCGAAACAAGAAAAAGCAACCCGAATCAAACTACGTAATCGCTACGTATTAATTAAACCCTAGTAATAAACTAGGGTTTATAAGCATAAATAAGTCCTAACCGTCCTAAACTAGGGTTTATAAGCATAAATAATAATTGATAGCCGATCTAATGATGAGATATTAAATGCACAGTAATGACAAACCAAGTTATCCTTCCAACGACCCACAATGAGAAGTAACCAATCAGAAATTGGTAATACCACTTGCTTAGATAATAATGCAATTAATGATAAAATGTGTTTACTACAAAGGGCAATCAATAATCACTACTACTTATAATGCACAAATGAATTTCTCTCTTATTAAATTTTCAGACTTTCAGACTTGCAACTAATTAAGCATGATGTACAACACTTAAAAGCACATAATTTTCAGACTTTCAAGCACATAAGCATAGTGTACAACACTATAATGCACATGTTAAAAAAAACACTACATTAATACTATTAAAGTGGTCAATTAATACACTATTTAATTCACCCCTACACCAAAATAAACAACAATTTAATCACAATGTACAATTTAATCATACATAAATAAAAAATTGTTGCAGAGGCTGCACAAAATAATAAGAAGTGAAAAGGCCTCAGAGATCTTGATGGATAAAGAATCATCAAATGAGATTTATATCTCATCAAGAGTAGCAAATATTATTCTTACATCACTGGCCATTCAAAACAAATAAAAATAATAATTAAATTTAAAAATAAACACTTATATCATAACATATGATGATGATAAATGAGTCAGAAATGGAAGATGTTAAGATCACATTCCTCTTCAAATAAAAACTATTATAAAGAGAAAATTCATTGGGAATCCGAATGATTTTTTTCATCATCCTCATATCATCACTAAAACTTACTTTATTAAAAATAATTTTATAAAAACAAATGTATCTACCTCGTCACCGGAATCCTGTAGCAAAGAGGATTCAGGAGCTAAAGGTAGCCACATATAGAATTCAAAATATATGTGACCGAAGTATTTAGTTTTGCCTAACGATAGATCCCTTAACCTACCGAAAACAATCAAGGGATTTGCAATATTAGGCTTAAACTATCTAAACAGAAATATTAAAAACTAAATAAATAATAATAATAAATAAGCAACTACTGAGATCGAATAAAAAACACACCAGGCGGTGGTTAAGTTGATGTTTTAGGGTTTAGAGTGCGTATGTTTTTATAAGGGTGGATAAAACCCTAGGTTGCTGGGTGTTGTGGCTTATTGTTGTTATTTTATAATGGGTTGGGCTTCCTTCAAAAGGCTAGCAAATAGATTAGTGTCAAGAGGTTAGTTTGCTTATGCAAATAATTAAAATTGTTTTTTGTATTGGAGACGCATTTTAACTTTTTATTTATCTTTACTATCTTAAAATGCATTTAGAACATTTTTTATATAGCAAGGCTTAAAATTCAGACTTTGTAACTTACTTGTTATGAAAATATAATGTCTCTTGCTAAATTAATACATACACATGCTAGCTTAAAAGTTAAGCTAATACTTGTAAAATTAGTAGTCATTGAATACAAAATTTAAAGTCCCTCCAATAATTTTAAAACCCATTTTTATGACTTTAAAAGCCATGTATTGTAACATCCCCATTCTTGCAGCCCACTTTAACAGCCCATTAAATGTATTGATTAGTACAAAACGGGTATAAAAACCCACAAATAAACACACACAAAAGACCAATCATATCTCACACTCTCTCTCAAAAACGCAAATTGACACTCTTTTGCTAAATAGCAACCGGCGCCACCAACTAAATCTGCCACCACCGCTAACGGCATGTGTCGGCATCACCACCCCTTGACATGGTCTAGGTGGCCTTTGCTCGCCAAAACTTTTAGTATAATCGAAAAACATTGCACGCCAAAAAATTTAGTTTCAGGGTACCCGTCGCCGCAACGCGCGGGTACCCTGCTAGTATAAAATTGATCGACCAATGAAGTTTTTAGATTACCAGTTCTTTCAAGCGCCAATTCGCCGAGAGGGTTTTTCTAGGGGTTTTTTTTTAATATTTTGTAAAATGGAGAGTATTTAGGTCATATGTAACATGAAAATTATGATAAATATTCGACTTATTTTTTTATTTTTTGATAAAAAAAACATACATCCCACATACGTTAAAGACATAAAAGGTTCCTAGCTTATTTACGTGATTGTATGTTGAATGTATGTGTTGAGAAGTAGTATATGCTTTGGTTATGTCATAGTTGTCGTTCAACATAAAAGTTGAATGTCGACGCTTCCAAAATACATACAAGTTCATAATTTTTCAAGTTTTATTTTAACTTAACGACCAATCATATATCTCACAAACAAAACATTTGGGTTTAAGGAGGGACCCTGTTTTTCTTTAAAATAAAAGATCCACGGTTTTGTGAATTAACATACCCGGTCAATCTTAGTATAATCAATGATAATCAAATATCAAAGACTATAAAATATAAAGCAATCGAGTTTTATTTATTATGTATTAACAAAACTGTATAAACTATTCTTAACACTGGAGTTCAAACTTTTCCTTACAAAACTTGACGAGTCGCTTTCATATAGTTAATATATCAGTAGTAATTAGTACAAATACTATCTATAAATAGTTAAAAAAAAAATTGTTTTTTATGTTAAACTTAAAACAATGAAATTCCTAAATCCGATAATAACATAAAGCTATTTCATTATATTTTCTACAGCCTAATATCTGAGTCATTTGGCCCCAAATTAAGTACAGGAAATATCATACCGGATGGCCATTCATGGCCGCCTATGCCCACTATTGGAACTGCGTTTCCCCGAGGACCCGAACTAGTTGACTTCGTATTGTCGAAACATGTGGGTGCGTTGTGAGTGATAGAGTACTGAATGCAGAATCTTAGTTACTTCAAAAGACTAAATTTTTTTATTAGTGAGACTATAAAATGTGTATTGTGATAGTGAAAACGCATGTATCCTTAATGTATTTTGCCTTAATACATTTGATGAAATTTATAGATTTTATGTTCCGCACTTGTCAACGATAATCTATGTCACTAGCTAATACACTAGAGTGTAAAACAGATCACATTCATTATCTAACCTGAAACTGAGATAACGAACTTAGTGTGGCATTCGAATTCATTTTAATGTCAAAACAAGAGAGATGCTCTACATTAAAACGTGACATACTAGTAGTTACAAAAAGTAAAGAGACATTCTTATCTACATATATTGAAACATATAAATGCCTTCATATATATTTTGGTAATGATTTTGTGTAATACTGCAAATGGATTTTTTTTACTCAATGGGCAAATTAAAGAGATAATTAATAACTTTAAAAATCATCATACTTGTCCAGAAATAGTTTTTTGGGTATCGAACAAATTTTTTTTGCTTATACGTACTAAACTTTCAATTTCGAACTTTATAACGTACTAAACTATCAATTTCGGATTTCTTGAGATACTTTTATGACTTTTTTGCCCCTGGATTTTTAATAATTTGAAGGGCAAAAATGTCACAAAGTACCTCAAAAAGTTCGAAATTGAAATTTCAGTACCCATATAAGCAAAGAAAATTGTTCGATACCCAGAAGAGTATTTTTAGACAAGTATGATGCTTTTTAAAGTTATTAACCCAAATTAAACAAGCAGGGGTTGCGACCGTGCGTCATGAAAAAACACCAATACCATTTACCACCTCAAAAGACAGTCGAACAAGTGTTTGTCTTGTCGTACAATCTTTATTAACCCATTTTTCTGTATGTAGTAAAGTTAGACCGGTCACTGAATAACAGTATTGAAACTTGGTATCAGTCATTTAATTTTGTTTCAGACCAAAAACTGAACGCCTTTATCTGAGAATATAAATATAATGGTATATATTAGATTAGCACAACATTACTATGATTTATTTGAACCAAGTGTCACTATATAAACAGTTAATAAACTAATGTCCTAACTTCTAAGTGAAAGCATTTGTCAAAAAAACTGAAATTATCATAAAAACAATGTTTCATATAAACTAGTGTGATTTTTTTTGTATGTTAGGAGCAAAGTTTAACCACAGTATGATATAGTTGGAATATTAAGATCTTTAGTTGCTGCATCAATTTCCAATAATAACCATCTTAGCATTAGATCCCACATAGGTTAGGGTGGGCACAGTCGAAGTTTTCAAATCGGTTGGTTACCCGAATTTTGTGTCGACGACCGATATACACATCGGTCGATTCGACTGTGAACCCATGGTCATCACATCGGTCATCGAACAAAAATGTGCATATCGGTTGTATTTTCAACCGATTTCAAAAACAATCTTTTACCACTTTTCAATCTTGTTACCGTTTTAAATAAAAAATAAAAAATAAAAGAATTTTAAAAACTTTACCACTTTTCACATCGTATAAATACCAACCTCAAACACACTTCTAAACACACAATTTCAAACACAATTCAACCTCAAACTACTTCTCAACACAAGGTTTATTATGGCTTGCCGTCTCCCCCATTTCGTCGAAGATATGATAATGTACGTTAACAAACAATGCGAAGAAGATGATGTGGCTCGAAAAAACGCTATTATTGACGTTATCCATCTGTTTGAGCAGGCAAGGGCAGAGAAGCAACGTATGAGATCAGACTACACGACTTGCAACGACATTAAAAGCTGTGATCGACAAATTTTTGATGGATGAAGCCCGCAAAGACGACGACATTGCGGACAAGTTGTGGGAGTGTGTTCAACAGATAACGAACAACATCAACACCAAAATCAATTGGAGCTATCGGGAGAATGAAAAAGATGGTATAGGTGCATCGACTTCGACTGCCAGCTTTGTTGGGGAATCTCTGCTAGACCAGGAAGATTTGGCTCGCATCGAGGAATTTGCCGGTTTTCGGACTCCCTCGTATGACTCTGCATGCGGAGTATTCAGATTAGGATTTATGATTTATGTATTTTGTATTGTTTTATTTTTAATATATTGTAATGTTTTTATTTTAGTGAATTTTAAATTTGTTGTTTAAAATGTTTGAATTTAAAAAAAAAAAAAAAAAAAAAAAAAAAAAAAAAAAAAAAAAAGGTCGGTCATCAACTGTGACAACTTGGTTGTGTCTGGTCGTCGGAGAGAGAAAGTTGATGTGGCGCACGAGTGTGCCCAACCTTAGAGAATTGAAAGATGACTTGGTTATATACAAGAGTCCACATGAACTATATGTTTCTAGAATAATATTATGTTTCGGATACATTATTGATAGGAGAGTTCAGTATACAAAACAATATTTGAGCTCTCCTTCAGGTAATTGATTCGGAATATATATTTGTTTCTAGCATAATATTATGTTTCAGATACATTATTTATAGGAGAGTTCAGTATATATATTTGTTTCTAGCATAATATTATGTTTCGGATACATTATTTATAAGAGAGTTCAGTATACAAAAACAATATTTGAGCTCTTCTTAAGGTAATTGATCCGGAATATATATTTGTTCTTAGATTTTTAATATTAAAAAGTGAACATTGATCACCACTACTAACGTCGTCTGAAAGACCTTTCTATCGTGGAAAAATAATCTCGTTTTTTTCTTCGGATTTAACTACCTTTAATTTCTTAATCGTACTCATTTTCAAACAAATAATTATGTTCTTCATTGATATACCAAACACAAATCAACAATAACACCTTAAACAGTAAGGAAATTTGTTCAAATAATTTCTTAATGTAATATATACAGCTAACAATTACTACATCCAAAATACAATTCTGGCATACTTGTACTCCAAAGATTTCGGTCACTGATCTTGCCAATAATACAAAGAAATATGAGTGTAACCTATAAATCTGTTATTAGTATTACCAAGTACCTCAGTCTTTCACATTTTTTAGTGGCTAGATAGTTACACCATAGTGACAAAATGGTTCGTTACCTGGAAATAAAAGCTTTAGATGATACCAGAAGTAATAACATAATTACTCTTTTAGTCGAGTCAGTGTTGTTAAAACGCTGTTTTTCATGTGATAGATCGAGTACTAAAAGTATTATCTCAAATACGAAAGCATCCGTATTTCAAACTCGATAATCCATCACAGTAGCTTCAAAAGAAAAGAAACAACTTAAAAAATGAACATAAATATTGCAGATTACAATAACAAAACTGCATGTGCATGTCGTGATTACACTCATGTGCCTCAATACTTTAGAATGAAAAACTTAGGTAGTAAACCCATTAATCTCGCAGGCATACGAAGTAGAATATGTGTTTGCATAGTTTCATAATCTCTATTAACCAATTTTTTATTTCGAGTAAAGCTGCATTAGTTACTTGTTCGGAACGATGTTTTATAAATTAGCGGATGGACAAGTAATCAATCCATTAGTTAGTGAAATACATACTTACTATTTTCGATGAAACTATCTCAATTTATTGTCCCACATAGGTGACTAAGAGAAACTTTTACTAGCTTATATATAACAGTGCATTTGACAACTATGTGTCAAAGTTAATATAACAGTTTCAAATTGGTTAGTTTATACTTGTACAAAAATTACAGGTACAATATACTAATTTGAGAAATATATATCAACTCTTATCTTTTTGTTAAAGATACTTAGTTTATTTTTCTTTTACAAAGATTAAGAACAAGAATCCGCAATGACAAAAGTAATAAAACTAGCTTTCATAATCCTAAGTGGAGAGTATTTAGGATACATGTGATGACGTATAGTCTATATTCGGGTCACGAACCCGACCAAAGCCCAATACTAATAAGCGCAGCACGAACTGGGCTACGCCGATAAGTGTTTAGGCCCACGAAGGCCCAAACCCAATGTTATTTACGTAACACGATATCGGATATATCCTAATTATGGAGATAATCATTCCCCAACCGACTTAGGCGGGATACGCCGAAGGTTGAGGAACACGGAACCAACAAGGATTCCGTGTGTATATAAAGGGAATCATATCCCTCGTTAAAGGTACGATCTACAAACCCTAACTCTCCTTTAACCCTAAACCGATTACTTACTCTCACGCCGGAGGATAATCGTGGGAGACAATCCCACGATAAGCCTAACGGTGTTTTATGTCTTCTTAGTGCGCAGGTCTCAAGCAACAATCATCAATTGGTACGAGAGCCGGAGCCCAAACAAGGAACGCCCAACTTTTGTATCAACAAGTGGCGCCATCCGTGGGACCATTCACTAAGAACTAAGAACTAGAATGACAAAGCATGAAAATCAGCGATCGCAAGCAGACCTTACCGGAAAAAAGCTGCACACTGGATCAACTTCTAAGCAAACTTCTGGGACAACCAGTGTTGCTAAAAACCAGGGATCAGGCCAAGATTTGGTCTTTCTTCAGTGGAACCACGCTCGGGGACAACCCAGGCCACTGTAACCACCGCTAGCGCAGGAGACCCACTGCGCACTCCTTTTGCCACTCCATTCCAAATGGTGGTGGAGACAAACTTCACAAAAGCACCTGATGCGCCCGATAAAAATAAGAGTATAGTGGTGGAAACTGATACTCCTACTCTAGAAGGGGTTTGATGAGTCTCTAAATACTCATCATTTTTGTACAAAATAAACTGCAAAATCATCTGAAAACACTCAGAAACACATCAAAATGATCAAAATATCACAAATCAGTGTTTTATGTGTTTTAAATACAAAAATATCAAAATCAGATGAAAAACATATCAAATTTGCAAAAATTGCAGTTTTAGTCCCCCAAGTTTCAAAAGTTGTCAAAAACAGTCCCTGAGTCAAATTTTCAAAAGAAAAGTCACCAAAGGTCCTTTTTAAATCATAACTTGTCAAATTTAGTCCTTTGGTGAAAAATGTCAAAAGTTTGAGAAAATTACAAGAATGGTCCTTCTAGTTTGAAATTTGGCAGAAATGGCCCCTGGAAAATTGGAAAATGACAGATTTGGTCCCTGTACTTTTGAAACTTGTCATTAATGGTCCCTTGAAGTAACTTTGATGAAATGGCAGCTTAGTCCTTGATTTTCAGAAAATGGCACAACTAGTCCTTGAATTATTAAACCTTAAACCTAATTTTGGACCCCCTTGCCTGTTTTGGACCCCTGTCAATTGCATTGTGACCCCCCTTGATATTAGCCTGCCAGTCAACAAGTCAAACAAATACCTCCTTGGCGCCAAAATCCTTTCTCCCCCACTTGCCCCCTGCAACAAACCTGCTACACACAAACCTCCCCATCCCTTATCTCCTTCCATGTTCCCCCTCCTCCACTACATCCAAGAAATCATTAATTACCTTCATCCTCATCACACTCAACCTAAACTGCCAAACAACCCTTTCCCGCCAAAATTGACATTTTGGCCATATCTCACAAAAGTCATCCAAAGGCCTGAAAAGCAGGTGGGATTTGCTCAGATTGGATAGAGAAACAAGTGGGAGTATAAAAGAGAGAAGAAAGAAGCAGTTTGAGTAGTAGTTAGTTTTATAAAAAAAATTTCTTATGTGGTTTTTTTAATCCATGTCTTAGTTTAATTACAATGTTATAATTTCAGTTCATTTGTATTTCCTTTAAGTTAAAATACCATTGAAAGCCACTTTTGAGCATCAATTCTAGTTTTCATATAATTTCCAAGTTTATGAGTTACTGTTGAAAATCTTAATCTCAAACTGTCATTTGCAAACTTTGAATAGTTCTATTTCCATCTTATATAAGCATATTTAAGCTTATGTTAGCTTTGTATCAGCTTGCAATCAAGTTTTAAGCAGTTTTATCCCATGGTCAATAAAAGTCAATCTTGGACTCTATGTGAAATGGAAGCTGATATGGGATGTTGCAGTGGTGTAAATGGGTTGGATTAGGCTTAATTAGGATAGGATTGGTCTGGTTTTAGCCTGCTACACCAGCTGGGCTCATGTGAGTATCTGTCTCACTTTTAATTTTCAAGCCAAATTTGCATTTTATGCTTGTAAGTGTGTCTGTGATCACAACTTGCTTTTATATGTTTAATTAGCTATAATTAGGTAATTTAAACTTATTTTGATCAGTGAAAGTAGCTAGTTAAGTATCCAATTTAGTTTTGAGTTCATTTCAGTTTTTAAAGTAGTGTTTGGTTTAGTGATTAAGACTGTTTTAGAGGATACAGTAGTTGATTTAATCTGTTGCTTTAGGCTTAGTATTGATCATTAAGTCTATCTCTGTCTTTATTTTGCATCACACTGCTTTAAAAGTCAAAATGATCTTGTGACTGATCTTGTGAGCTAACTGTTGAAATCCAGTTTCTGAAATCTGCTAATATAGGTTTAGTATTTGATAAGCTAGCTTGTGAAAGTCTTATTGCATCATATTACATTGATTTCAGTCTTCCATTTGCATTTGAATCTCAAGAAAGTCAACTCTCTTCACTGTTTTCAGAAGTCAAAAATCATGTCTGACCCATTTTGTGCAGAACTTGCAGGCCTGGTACACTGTTCAATTCTGCTTTTCATGGTCTCAAATTTGGTCAAATTGTAGTCTGCTAGGTAGTCTTCAAGTCCACAATTCTGGTTTTTGTTTTAGCTTATTAAATAATTTGTTACATTAGCTTAAAGTAGGTATCTGTCTTTCTGTTTCTGCATCAGTTCAGCTTCTGTCCATTATGCAGTCGTTTTGTTTGATCCTTAACTTTTTCATTAATAGCCCTTATTAGCTGCAAATTTGGATAAATGTTCTCTGCTAGGTTATCTTGAGTCCCATACTTTTAGTTTTCACCTTAGCTTATTGGTTAAAGCTTATAGAACTGCTTAAATAGTAGGGCCAGATTAGCTTATTTGCTTAAAGTTCAGTTGCTATAATCCTTGGTAAGCTGATCATTAGGTGTTAGGAGTAGGTGCCATTAGTTCCCTTAGAGTAGTTTTAGAGTTTTTTAGCTTATGTTATCAGTTGGTACACTTTAGAGCTTATTAGCTTATTTCCATTTGCTTATTCCAACTCAGTTTACACTACAGTTGCTATTTCTGCCATATAAGCCCAAGTTTTTATATTTTTCCCAGTTCTAGAATAACATTTTAGAATTTCCCTGAATTGTTCATTATTTTTAGCTACTGTTCACTATTTTTCTTAATTAAATTTAGTTTTTAAGCATTTTTAAATACAAATAATTAAGAAAAGCTTCAAAAAAATAATTTTTCAATTTTCTTAAGTTTAGATAAATATAAAAAGCCAAAAAAGTCTTTTTCCATCTTTTTCTTAGTTAAAATTGTATTTTTAGATAATTTAAATAGTTTTAAATAGTATTTAATTCATAAAAAATAGAAAAATAATCAGAAAAATACAAAAATAGTTTTGAAAATTCTAGTTTGATATTTTAGACTTTTCTAAGTCTTAATTTTATTTTTCTAGCTTTATTTCCTAATTTCTTGTATTTTAGATAATTATTTAATAGTTAAAAATAGTTTTTAATTAATAATAATTAGATAATTAGTTATAAAAATAATTTTCCTTTTCTAATAATTTTCTTTTATCATTAGGTTTGTAAAAATGTATTTTTCATATTTTTAGGATTTATACTGTATAAGTTTCACTTTTTATTTTGTACGTTTACGTATTTTAAACGTAAGTTTTTAGTTTTAAGTTTTAAACAAACATCATTTTAAATATAGTGATAGCATTTATTTAATAGATTTTATCTTTTTAATTTCCTTTAATTTGCATTTAAACCATTTTAATTTGTTGGCTTTTCCTGTAGTTATAATCATTCTCAATCTCCTTTTTCGTTCAAATTCCTCGATCACTAAACGTTTGATAATCCATTGCATAGCTCGCTGGGACATAACGACCCGGGGAAACACTATACTCCCCTGATCTTCATTGCATTTGTGTCTGAACTGTTTTAAGTTTCTTACAGCTAGCCATTCACAAGTGGCTCGCTTGCGTGAGATAACTTGACGGTTTTGCGCAGATCAAATTTTGGCGCCGCTGCCGGGGAGCTGTGCTGATAATCTTACGTCTAGCAGATTAGTGATTTGGATATTCACTCTTTGTTCATACCATCCATCTGTATATGTTTATATTTTCTTATCCAAAAATACCAAAAATATTCTTCTCATTCCTCTTATTCGTTGATTCTATTTCTCTTACCCTCTTTTGCCGTTTAATTCTATTCTTCGTATCCTCTCAATCATTTGATTCTCTTCTTAATCCTCTATATGTTTAATTCTTATGTCGACATTCGTCAACTTCATCGTCAGAAATGTGTGTGAGCGGTGTGGAGGGCCTAGTTCAAGCGAATTTTGCAATTCGTGCGAATTATCCATCATAAATTCTTTTCAAAGTTATTTCGACCACCCGCCACAACCTGAAATACATTCTAATCTTGACAAACCAGTTCAAACATCGGAGCTACCCCAAGCACCCACCGATGATTACGAGGACACTTTCTTTGAAGATAGAGCCCGTAATCTAATCGAACAAATTCAAGCCGATGAAAAAAGGTCGAGAATTAGAATTGATTACGATGAACCCGTTCAAACACCGGTGACTAGCAAGAATGACTTGCCTAATCTTCACGTTTCTCAAGAACCAGAACCGGAGACCATAACGGAAGTGGTGGAAATTGCTAGCTCTCAGAGCACACCACTTGTCCCACCTCCTGATTTTTCTGAATGTTCTTCGAGACTTGATAGTCATTCGGATCATCATGTTGGTTTTGTTGATTCTTTGAATAAACCGATTCCTCTTCATAACTCTCAAATGCAATCGTTTATTCCTTGTGTCGGTTGTGGTGAGCCTCTCTTTGGTTCACCCTGTCGTTGGTGTACATGTGTACAATGTGGTAATGATATTCATAACGGGAGTTGTTTGTTTTGTGGTTCGAGGAATTCATTTGATTATGATCCTAATCAGAACTCATTTAACGACTCCTCAAACTTTTCCAATTACCCACCACAGCCCGACTTATCTTCATATCATCAACATACCTGCTGTGAATTTTGTGGAGGTCCTCACCAAGGATTTGAGTGTCAATCCGGAAACACGTTTGTCTATGAACAGTTTTCCGGTGATGCTCAGAACTTTGGTTATGACCAAAATCCATATGATTCACCATTCCAGACTCAACAGTTTTACTGTTGTGAGTACTGTGGAGGTCCCCATTTCAGCTCTGATTGTCAAACAGGGAATCCATTTCCTTGTAACAATCATGACTCTCACATGTTTGAAAATTTCCAACCTCCACAGCACCATACGGTTCAAACTCCACCTGAGCCGTTATCTCAAGAAATCTCCCAGGATCTTGAAACCGCAATGAAAACACTTGAGGATATGATGAGTAATTTTAAGAATCAAGTGAGTGGTGAAAAGACCATAGGAGAATTGCTGGCCGAAGAACGAGAAGCTCGCAAATCTAGGGAAGAATTATTTATCCTAGAGCAAGCAGCTCTAAGACGTTCCCAATTTCTTAAGGCAGCTCTATATGATGATGACGAGGAGGGTTTTTATCCTTTTAAAAGTAATATTTCTCAACCCCCTCAGTCAGTTGATATTCCAGCAGTTGAGATTCCATCTCAAACAACTGCTATCACACCCGAGATTCACACTCACTCTCTTATCATGGGGGACGAGCATCTTGACACTGTTCCTGAAAAGGAATCGGACGAATTCATAAAGTCTAGTGTTGAGGACCTTGTCCCAATCCCAAGAGAGTCACAGGGAATTCTTGATCATGTGTGTGATATCCCTCCTCCTCTTGTCTTCCAAACAGATCATGTTGAGATGTTCTCCGATTCTGATGATGATGATTCGTTATCTTGTGGAGACATCGCTTATGTGGAAGATTTACCTTCTGAGCTTGTTAGCTTAGAAGAAGAGAATGATGAAGTTACTGACACTGAAATCAAAGATGAAGCTCTTCGAGCAACATTATTGAATGTCAGTCTTCTCATTTCTAAAATCGAGGCTTTCAAAGAGAAACCGATTTCATTTCCTATCCCCATAAAGGGTAGTGACATTCTTTCCGATGATTCTAATCCGGAAATGAAAGCCTCCTGTTTTGATAATATGGGAGAGAAGATTAGTGGAAGTACCACTTCTCATTCTCATAATTCTCTCCCCGATCATGAATCATTTACTTTTGAGGAGTTCGCCAGTGAACCCACTCATATCAATTCTGAATATGATTCATTCACCTTCATGGAGTTCTCAGATGAACTCACTCATATCATATCTCCGCCGGAGTATGATAACTTCTACTTTGATCTAGACACACCCGAGATATTTCTAGACCAATTGAGCTTAACTGATGAGATTCATGAGACTATGAATTCTCCTATTGAGGATGAAGAGTTAGTCATGATTTCTATCATGATTTTCTTTCTTTTCTTCATATATTCTGTCACTTCTCCTGTTCTTCACTCCTTCGGGAATGAAGACATTATCTTTGATCCCGGTATTTTCATTTATCATTCTTGAGCCGGTTCTATGTATATCTCATCGGTGTGGAACTTTCACGTGCTTCAAATGTTTGTCCAAACATCTTGAATGAAATTCCGATGGAGATTGTCTCTTCCACTTACTTCCCCATGAACCAATGAATTCGGGGTTGAGTCAAGCTAGCGACTCGGTAATCAAAAACAGTAGCATGCTATATGGGTTTTCACCCATATTTCTGTCTTCTTACCTCTTTCTACCACCCTAGTGTGGGGGGGGGGGGGGGGGGGGGGGGTTGCCCCACATGTTTTGTAAAAAAAAAAAAAAAAAAAAAAAAAAAAAAAAAAAAAAAAACAAAACTTTCTAAATAATGGCGGTAGTATTTCCCTTTTACGTTCTTTGTTTCGGCATAACCGCCGGTACTTTGAATATTGAGGGAAATATTCATTTCTAAGTGTGGGGGGGAATTCTCGCGAATTTTATCATATAATTATATCAATTCCCCCGTTTTTGGCCAAATTTTTTTTTTTGAGTAAGTGTTTTACACTTTCTCATTTGGTTATCAGTCCGCCATGTCTGTAAGACAAAAGGATTGGCTAATCCAGGAGCAAACGGCTCTTGGTAAAGATATCTCAAATCCGTTTATATGGCTTGCAATTTGCCCAAAATTGTATGGTTCTCAACTCACCATATCCTAAAAAGTGAAGAGTTGGCTAGCCCGCAAGGTTATGGCTTGTGGTAAAGGCAGTGGAAAATCCATAATTGGTATTCAGCTCACCAAAGATAATTCTGATAATTTATCTAAGAGTTGGCTAGTCCAGAAGGGTACGGCTTCTGGTAAAGACAAATCAAATCCGTTGAAAGCTGGTGGTTTGCTCAAAATCACATGGTTATCGGTGTACCATGGTTCTTACTTGAACTAAAACATTTGGCTACTCCAGAAGTAATGGCTTTTGGTAAAGAGATTAAAATCCATTATGTTTTCTCAAATCATTGCTAGGGACTAACAATATCTCAGTGTGGGGGATTGATGAGTCTCTAAATACTCATCATTTTTGTACAAAATAAACTGCAAAATCATCTGAAAACACTCAGAAACACATCAAAATGATCAAAATATCACAAATCAGTGTTTTATGTGTTTTAAATACAAAAATATCAAAATCAGATGAAAAACATATCAATTTTGCAAAAATTGCAGTTTTAGTCCCCCAAGTTTCAAAAGTTGTCAAAAACAGTCCCTGAGTCAAAATTTCAAAAGAAAAGTCACCAAAGGTCCTTTTTAAATCATAACTTGTCAAATTTAGTCCTTTGGTGAAAAATGTCAAAAGTTTGAGAAAATTACAAGAATGGTCCTTCAAGTTTGAAATTTGGCAGAAATGGCCCCTGGAAAATTGGAAAATGACAGATTTGGTCCCTGTACTTTTGAAACTTGTCATTAATGGTCCCTTGAAGTAACTTTGATGAAATGGCAGCTTAGTCCTTGATTTTCAGAAAATGGCACAACTAGTCCTTGAATTATTAAACCTTAAACCTAATTTTGGACCCCCTTGCCTGTTTTGGACCCCTGTCAATTGCATTGTGACCCCCCCTTGATATTAGCCTGCCAGTCAACAAGTCAAACAAATACCTCCTTGGCGCCAAAATCCTTTCTCCCCCACTTGCCCCCTGCAACAAACCTGCTACACACAAACCTCCCCATCCCTTATCTCCTTCCATGTTCCCCCTCCTCCACTACATCCAAGAAATCATTAATTACCTTCATCCTCATCACACTCAACCTAAACTGCCAAACAACCCTTTCCCGCCAAAATTGACATTTTGGCCATATCTCACAAAAGTCATCCAAAGGCCTGAAAAGCAGGTGGGATTTGCTCAGATTGGATAGAGAAACAAGTGGGAGTATAAAAGAGAGAAGAAAGAAGCAGTTTGAGTAGTAGTTAGTTTTATAAAAAAAATTTCTTATGTGGTTTTTTTAATCCATGTCTTAGTTTAATTACAATGTTATAATTTCAGTTCATTTGTATTTCCTTTAAGTTAAAATACCATTGAAAGCCACTTTTGAGCATCAATTCTAGTTTTCATATAATTTCCAAGTTTATGAGTTACTGTTGAAAATCTTAATCTCAAACTGTCATTTGCAAACTTTGAATAGTTCTATTTCCATCTTATATAAGCATATTTAAGCTTATGTTAGCTTTGAGTAGTAGTTAGTTTTATAAAAAAAATTTCTTATGTGGTTTTTTTAATCCATGTCTTAGTTTAATTACAATGTTATAATTTCAGTTCATTTGTATTTCCTTTAAGTTAAAATACCATTGAAAGCCACTTTTGAGCATCAATTCTAGTTTTCATATAATTTCCAAGTTTATGAGTTACTGTTGAAAATCTTAATCTCAAACTGTCATTTGCAAACTTTGAATAGTTCTATTTCCATCTTATATAAGCATATTTAAGCTTATGTTAGCTTTGTATCAGCTTGCAATCAAGTTTTAAGCAGTTTTATCCCATGGTCAATAAAAGTCAATCTTGGACTCTATGTGAAATGGAAGCTGATATGGGATGTTGCAGTGGTGTAAATGGGTTGGATTAGGCTTAATTAGGATAGGATTGGTCTGGTTTTAGCCTGCTACACCAGCTGGGCTCATGTGAGTATCTGTCTCACTTTTAATTTTCAAGCCAAATTTGCATTTTATGCTTGTAAGTGTGTCTGTGATCACAACTTGCTTTTATATGTTTAATTAGCTATAATTAGGTAATTTAAACTTATTTTGATCAGTGAAAGTAGCTAGTTAAGTATCCAATTTAGTTTTGAGTTCATTTCAGTTTTTAAAGTAGTGTTTGGTTTAGTGATTAAGACTGTTTTAGAGGATACAGTAGTTGATTTAATCTGTTGCTTTAGGCTTAGTATTGATCATTAAGTCTATCTCTGTCTTTATTTTGCATCACACTGCTTTAAAAGTCAAAATGATCTTGTGACTGATCTTGTGAGCTAACTGTTGAAATCCAGTTTCTGAAATCTGTTAATATAGGTTTAGTATTTGATAAGCTAGCTTGTGAAAGTCTTATTGCATCATATTACATTGATTTCAGTCTTCCATTTGCATTTGAATCTCAAGAAAGTCAACTCTCTTCACTGTTTTCAGAAGTCAAAAATCATGTCTGACCCATTTTGTGCAGAACTTGCAGGCCTGGTACACTGTTCAATTCTGCTTTTCATGGTCTCAAATTTGGTCAAATTGTAGTCTGCTAGGTAGTCTTCAAGTCCACAATTCTGGTTTTTGTTTTAGCTTATTAAATAATTTGTTACATTAGCTTAAAGTAGGTATCTGTCTTTCTGTTTCTGCATCAGTTCAGCTTCTGTCCATTATGCAGTCGTTTTGTTTGATCCTTAACTTTTTCATTAATAGCCCTTATTAGCTGCAAATTTGGATAAATGTTCTCTGCTAGGTTATCTTGAGTCCCATACTTTTAGTTTTCACCTTAGCTTATTGGTTAAAGCTTATAGAACTGCTTAAATAGTAGGGCCAGATTAGCTTATTTGCTTAAAGTTCAGTTGCTATAATCCTTGGTAAGCTGATCATTAGGTGTTAGGAGTAGGTGCCATTAGTTCCCTTAGAGTAGTTTTAGAGTTTTTTAGCTTATGTTATCAGTTGGTACACTTTAGAGCTTATTAGCTTATTTCCATTTGCTTATTCCAACTCAGTTTACACTACAGTTGCTATTTCTGCCATATAAGCCCAAGTTTTTATATTTTTCCCAGTTCTAGAATAACATTTTAGAATTTCCCTGAATTTTTCATTATTTTTAGCTACTGTTCACTATTTTTCTTAATTAAATTTAGTTTTTAAGCATTTTTAAATACAAATAATTAAGAAAAGCTTCAAAAAAATAATTTTTCAATTTTCTTAAGTTTAGATAAATATAAAAAGCCAAAAAAGTATTTTTCCATCTTTTTCTTAGTTAAAATTGTATTTTTAGATAATTTAAATAGTTTTAAATAGTATTTAATTCATAAAAAATAGAAAAATAATCAGAAAAATACAAAAATAGTTTTGAAAATTCTAGTTTGATATTTTAGACTTTTCTAAGTCTTAATTTTATTTTTCTAGCTTTATTTCCTAATTTCTTGTATTTTAGATAATTATTTAATAGTTAAAAATAGTTTTTAATTAATAATAATTAGATAATTAGTTATAAAAATAATTTTCCTTTTCTAATAATTTTCTTTTATCATTAGGTTTGTAAAAATGTATTTTTCATATTTTTAGGATTTATATTGTATAAGTTTCACTTTTTATTTTGTACGTTTACGTATTTTAAACGTAAGTTTTTAGTTTTAAGTTTTAAACAAACATCATTTTAAATATAGTGATAGCATTTATTTAATAGATTTTATCTTTTTAATTTTCTTTAATTTGCATTTAAGCCGTTTTAATTTGTTGGCTTTTCCTGTAGTTATAATCATTCTCAATCTCCTTTTTCGTTCAAATTCCTCGATCAATAAACGTTTGATAATCCATTGCATAGCTCGCTGGGACATAACGACCCGGGGAAACACTATACTCCCCTGATCTTCATTGCATTTGTGTCTGAACTGTTTTAAGTTTCTTACAGCTAGCCATTCACAAGTGGCTCGCTTGCGTGAGATAACTTGACGGTTTTGCGCAGACCAGGGTTGTGTCAGAACTAGCGCCAGACGAGTTCGTATCGCAAAACTACAAAACCTTGGCTGCTCTCATGCAAAAGGAAGCAAAGAAGAGGTCAGGTCGGAGTCTGCACGCCCGGCTCGATTTTGGCCCGGAGTTAGAGACATCCCCATCGCGCCGTCAGAAGGAGAAGCGCGGGAGCGATAGTCGCCGACCCCCAGTGTTTAACAGAATTGGGAGGAGAGTTGATGACGATGAGACATCCAACTCACAGCATCTGGAAGGAAGTGAGGAGGATGAACAGCGTACCAATGTCCACGCCAAACTTGGTAGCCGGAGAATTCATGACAGACTTGGGCGACAATACTCCCCAAGTGAAAGCCCTTCAAGTCCAGATTCTGAGGACAGTCGGCGCAAGCGCCGACGAAAGGAAAATTCATCCTCTGATAATTCCTCGGACAACGAGGATAGCGATACAGGACATTGGAAGTCCAGAAACAGATATAATGACCAAGAGGAGGAAGATATATCTCTCCCGTGGCGCCGTCAAAAGGTGGATGCGTTTACTCGACGCATCAGTGATTTCTCAGAGAACAAAAGGAGGCGCATGCCTGCCAACGTGAAAACCTATGACGGAACAGGTGATCCTGATGATCACCTAAAAATTTTTGAATCAGCCGCTACAATTGAAAACTGGCCACAGCCTGTATGGTGCCACATGTTCAACTCCACACTAGTAGGAAATGCGCGGAACTGGTTCAATAAGCTTCCACGCAGAAACATTAATGGTTTTGAAGAATTGAGAAATGCGTTCCGCCTAAACTTTACTCAACGGAAAAAGTGTGCAAAAAACCCCATTGAACTCGCCAGGGTCAAACAGCGCCAAGGGGAATCCACAAGCGCTTTTAAGGAGCGCTTCAAGGATGAATGCATGCAAGTTAAAGCGTGTCCCGAGGTGCTCAAAATCTCAGGGTTCATGAATGGGATCAGCAACCCAGAACTTATCAAGAGGTTGAATGACAAGATTCCCCAATCCTTTGATGAGGTCATGAAACGCACACGGTCCTTCGTCCAAGGAGAGGCCGTTGCGGCAGATAGCAAGAGAAACTACTCGAACTACCGGTCACAGGAACAACCTGGGAGACAATCCACTGACCGGAGTAGTAACCGTAACAGGAATTATCGCAACCAGGGGAGTGGGCGCGACAATGACAAGTATATCCCGCTGACAAAGACTCCAAAGGAGATACTTGCAACAGAAGGAGCAAACTTCCCAAGACCTCCACCAATGCGCACCCCAGAGGATCGGCGCGTAGGAAGTGGGTACTGCGACTATCACGGACAGAAGGGCCACACTACTAACGAATGTGTCCAGCTACGCCAGCTCATCGACAAACTAGTCAAGGAAGGTAGACTGGACCATTTGGTCAAAAACATCAAAGAAGGGAAAGATAGACAAAAGACTGGGAATAAGAAGGAGTGGCCCAAAGATAAGGCTGATACTATTTACATGATACGATCATGGCAAAGAGTAACTAGGCAGAAGGTTAGCCAGAAGTTTTCCCATGGAAGTACAATCACTTTCCCTACATTAACTACGAACAATGCAGAGGTAGAGCCGCTCATCATCGAAATTAACGCTGGGGGTCACGACATCCACCGCATGTATGTTGATGGTGGAGCATCTGCAGACATAATGTACGAACACTGCTTCAAACAACTGCACCCGAAGATACGCAGTCAGCTGAGCCCAGTCACGACAGCGCTGACTGGCTTCACAGGAGAAAAGATATGGCCTATGGGGCAATTACGACTACTGGTTAGAGTAGGTAATAACGACCACTCCACAACAGCATGGCTGGATTTTATGGTAATCAAATCCCCCTCGCCATACAATGGCATTATCGGAAGACCGGGAATATCAGCCATACGCGCAGTCCCGTCTACAGCACACGGGATGCTCAAATTTACAGTAGAAGGAGGTTTCGTTACCCTTTACAATGCTGCCATACCACCTAAAGAATGTAACGCGGTCACATGCGAAACGGCACCCATTACAGAACATTGCGCAACCAAAACTCCAAACCTAAAGATAGCAATTCATCCCGATTACCCCGAACAGGAAATATCGATAGGAGGATCACTGTCGGACAACGGCAAAGCAGCGGTGTGCGCACTCTTACAAAAGAACCTAGACATCTTTGCATGGGAGCCAAAACACATGACTGGGGTACCACGTTCAATCACAGAACATAAACTGAGGATCCGACAAGGATACTCACCAATACGCCAGAAGAAGCGCAGCCAGGCTCCGGAGCGCGCGCAAGAAATCCTGGCAGAGGTACACAAGCTAGTAGAGGCAGGAATCATGCGGGAAGTCTACTACCATGACTGGCTTTCCAACCCAGTTATGGTAAAGAAGAGCGATGGTAGCTGGCGGATGTGCGTGGACTTCACCGACCTCAACAAAGCATGTCCACAAGACTGCTACCCACTACTAGAGATAGACTGGAAGGTGGAATCTTTGTGTGGATATCCACTAAATTGCTTTCTCGATGCATACAAAGGATACCATCAAATCCATATGGCTAAGGAGGACGAGGAAAAGACGGCCTTTCACACAAGCCAAGGCGTCTACTGCTATTCAAAAATGCCCTTTGGCTTGAAGAATGCAGGCGCCACCTATCAACGGTTAGTAGATAATGTGTTCGAAAAACAGGTTGAGCGCAACCTAGAGGTTTACGTCGATGACCTGGTCATAAAAAGCCACACTGAAGAGGAGTTGGTGCGCGACATTGAGGAAACCTTCAGGACACTTAAAGAGATCAACATGAAGCTAAATCATAAAAAATGCACTTTCGGCGCTACAGAAGGCATGTTCCTTGGATACCTGGTAGAACCTGATGGTATAAAGCCGTGCCCAGAAAAGACTAAGGCTGTCATCGACCTTCCTTCACCGCGCATGTTGAAGGAAGTCCAATCTCTCAATGGTAAGCTAGCCGGTCTAAATATATTCCTATCCAAGTCAGCAGACAAATCACTACCTCTTTTCAAAACACTCAAGAAGTGTATAAAAAAGGGAGACTTTCGTTGGACTACGGAGGCAGAAGAAGCCTTCGAACAGCTTAAACAACACCTGGCAACACTCCCTACACTTGTAGCACCCCGACCAGGAGAAGAGTTGATTATGTACTTATCTGCAACTCATGGAGCAGTAAGCGCAGTGTTACTAACGGATAGGAACTCAGTACAAACACCAGTGTACTTTGTAAGCAAAGCGCTCAAGAAAACAGAGATGAACTATAGCGCAATGGAAAAGTTGGTCCTCGCATTAGTATTCGCCGCCAAACGGCTGCGCAGGTACTTCCAAGCGCACCTGATAGCAGTGATCACAGACCAACCGATCAAGCAAATCATCTCCAAACCTGACGCATCAGGGCGACTGCAGAAGTGGAGTGTATTGCTAGGTGAGCACAACATCTCCTACAAACCACGTACTGCAGTAAAAGGGCAAATACTCGCATATTTCATCATAGAAAAACCAGACACTGATGCTGCACCCGCACCAAGCACGAAGGAACTACCAGATCCATGGATCTTGTTTACAGACGGATCCTCATGCGTAGATGGGTCAGGAGCAGGCCTCATCCTCACAAACCCGGAAGGAATGGAATTCACTTACGCACTACGTTTCGAATTCACAGCAACAAATAATGAGGCAGAGTATGAAGCCCTAATAGCCGGACTACGCATTGCATCTCGAACGGGTGTACGCAACCTGGAAGCGAATGTAGATTCCAGACTAGTAGCCAACCACGTGTTGGGCGAGTACGTAGCCAAGGAGGAAAACATGATTCAGTACCTCAACAAAACCAAGGCACTAATTCAAGGCTTTGACAGGTTTACCATCAAGCAGGTTCCTAGAGGGGAAAACCGCAAGGCGGATGCACTAAGCAAAAATGCATCCACAAGCTTTGCACACCTATCCAAACAGGTGTTGGTAGAAACATTGAAAAGCAAATCCATCTCAGAGATGGAAGTATCCACGGTAATAGAGGAAGACGGACCTACGTGGATGACACCGATAACGGAGTTCATAAGCAAGGGAGTATTACCCCAAGAGCAGAAGGAAGCCCGAAGGATACGGCGCACAGCACAAAGGTTTGAAATTCGGGACAACATACTATATCGACGCTCTTTCTTGCAACCATGGCTCCGCTGTGTTGGTCCCCTACAAGCAAACTATGTACTGCGAGAAATCCACGAAGGTTCATGCAGCATGCATTCAGGACCACGGTCTGTGGTGGCGCGCGCTTTACGGTCAGGATATTATTGGCCCAAGTCTAGTATGGCTTAACAAGCTAGAAAAACTGCATGTGTTGTCCATTTTGCCTTATAAAGATTAATAGTCTATTTCCGTTTTATGAGGTGTTAGAAATTGCTTATTTTAGTGATTGTTTGCTCGGTCTAAAGTAAACAAAAAGACATACCATGATACTAACAGTCTTGAAACAACAGCTAAAACACCAAAACCCACACTAAAAAGACTCAACAATACAACTAATAATCAAAAATACTATTATAGCGTGCCTCGTTAGAACTATCGAGTTCTAGCTTTAATACCATACCTAAAGATTCATCGCCGTCAATATATATATATATATATTTTGAGCTTAATTGGTTGTAAAGATGTAGAGAAAATGTTTTCCTCAATATCGTTTACGAAACAGGCTCAAGAGCTAACATATATCTTCTTTTTTTTTCTTGTGCAAGCTTGTATAAGATCTTGATAATTTCTGCTAGAATATTTCTATATTTATTTATGCTTGTAAATAGGCTTACGTGCAATTACCTAAGTGAAAAGAAGAAAAAGAGATACAACTTTTAAATAGATATGTTTGGGGGGGTATTTATGCTTGTAACTTTAGGTGCACTTCATAAAACGTCAACTTAAGAAATATAAAGTAAATAGACGTGATATGCACCACCCTCAATTCATTCTCAAATCAGTAACACCAAAACCACCCTAAAACGTCATAACAAAACAACTAACGGCTTGAAATATCATTTTAATCAGTTACTATAAAATTTTAGCTACAAAAACCTTGAACGGATTGATAACGCTACACGCGTCGTTCGGGGTCAAGGAAACTTCCTTTTCTTCGAGCAAGTTTTATAACACCCTAGGCAGTGAACCTAATCGTTGTAGTGTAGTAATTAGGGTAAGCCACGGGTATTGATATCGTTCTCTAGGGGAATAGGAATGCTAGTAAGGAGTTACTACGCTAAGGTTAAGGTTGAGGAAGATTATTTTTTTGTACTTTTATATTTTATGAAATGGAAAGGTACGAATCTCGGGTATTGGATTTGGGGGGTTGGTATTTCTACCGATTACTCTACTATTATCTAATTATCTAAACTAAGGTTGTAGGAGTCTATGTCTAATTAATGTGTGCTCGTATGATAGTTTAAAGATGTGTTTACTTAGGTTGTATTACTCCTTAATTATCTCCTATTGATGGTTGAATTGTCACGTCCTTATTCATAGTTGCGTTGTGTGTCTAAAGTTGTAGGGTATGCGTTTCTCCCTAACTCTTTGAACTTACCAAAGGGTCTCGTCTACAAACCCACTAGGGATGATAAACTCTTACTCTAAGGCACTCTTTGGATGGTTTAGCTTACAACTACTCAGGTAATTATATTCTAAGGTTCACAAAGATGAATCAAGCATTAAGTACACAACGAATGACCTATCGCATTACTAGATCATTAATCAACTAAGATAAGATACAACCAATCAATATTCAATAATTAAGTTTCATACTTCCTAAGCAAACACACAAATAAATTAGCCGGACATGGAGAACATGCAAGCATACACACAAATAATCAAAGACATAATTGAATTAATGAAGTAAATACTTATCTTGATGTAAGATAGGGTTTAAAACCCTAAAATACTGTACAAGACACCTTAGGTTCGGTTTTAGGTTTTCACTCCAAAAGACTCTCCTTAAAACTGAAAAATTCGGATTCTATATATAAGATTACATATGCGACGGCGTCACCTTATGTTTCGTGACGCCGTCGTGTCGCCGTCATTAGGGTTTCATCTTGGCCACGTTAACCTTGCGACGGCGTCACCTTATGTCCATGACGCCGTCCTCTTCAGCTTCTGACGTCGTCTGGATTGCATCTAGGCCGTCTGAGTAGCGACGGCCTACTCTTTTACAACTGGACGTCGTCACTTGAAAATACGAGTTTTGGGTTCTGAACCGTCACAAAAATCCTCGGACGGCGTCGCCATTAGCACCTGACGCCGTCGCCTTCTAATTTCAGCAGCTGTGAGTGTCTCGATTTTGACTTTGGCCATTTTCTTCATATATTCGCGCCTTTTCGTCCAAATAAGTGTCATTCCAGCATTTTGCCTTCAAGAGACCTAAAAAGTGAAAAGGAACGATATTAAGCAATAACGGATACAAAAGTGATCAAATAAGGACTAAAACGACCCCTCAAAATGGTACCTTTTAAAACCTTATCAAATATCCTTACACTTGTTATTTGCTTGTCCTCAAGCAAATGTGCTTTTAGCCAATTAATTTATAAGTTAGGGGTCATGAAGCATTAATTCAAAACGGTCCACAACACATATAAGCCCCGCAAAAGTCATAACAAGCACGGAAATTACATACTAGCACCTCACATGGGGTATTTGGATACTCACATCTCTTTCGGGTGTATATATGAAATATAACAAATAGGAAATGGAAGATAAACACTCATTAACCGGTCCTAGTACATAGATTACCATAGGCTTGAGAATAGATCAAACCTCCATCGCTTTGGCGTAAGCACCTAGGAAAGACTATCAAAGAGGTCTTTTAAAGGGTTGTAATGTTAGGCTTACGGTAGGGAAACAAGGGTTTGGTGGGATAGGCTATTTAGTGGTGGCAAGTCAAAAATCTCTATGTTAAATGCATATGAAGAATGGCGTTGCTAAGCCAAGACTCGACACTCTAAACTCTAGATAACTGAAATAAATAAATATAAATTCAAAGATAGATGTAGGATGGTAGCCCGTATATATATATATATATATATATATATATATATATATATATATTTTTACACTTTTACTCTACCATCCTCTACGATAACATCAAAATACTAGGGATTTATAGGCAAATCCCTACACTTGAGTTTTTATTACTCTAACACTAATTTGACCCGAATTGAAAAGATCAAAACACTTGGGGTACATTATTATGCAAACAAAGGGAATTTGAATTTAACGTTCCCATCCCGTCATTTCATAAACTTTAACTTTTCCCATGAATCCCAATCGTCCCAAAACTGTATACAAAGGATATGACTCGACTTAGCAACTTATGCAAGCAACTAGATAATTGAACTAAGGGTTTGGGGTGATAAAAAACATTTGCACTAAAAGTGAGTGCATAAGGGGTAGGCTAAAGCGATTTGGGTGTATATTTGGGGGTGGGGTGTAAACAATGCTCTTCATTGATATTCCGGAAAAACCGAAACATCACGAGAACCGCGAAAAGGATAGGCTCTGAGGGGTTAACTTGGGGTATCGTGTACTAAAGATGAGTACAACGCAAAGGGTGTGGGGGAATTACTCAACCGATATGGAAGAAGTAATTATATTACAGGTATCAAACAAGGGTTATCCTAATGTCTCTTATCATTTAGTTATTCCTAACTACACAAGTGTAGTCTCACTTGCGATCTCGGAATGCATCACAAAACAAGTTCTAGAATCTAATATACTACCGGTTCACACTCTAAGCATTGAAGATGAATGCTTTTAATTCCTACTAATCTAAGGGCGATCTTCACATTTTGGTGGAATTTGGGTGGTAAAGGGTTTTTGTGCTAGTCATGCAACTTCCTATCCATGAGACGCTTTTGTGCTAGTCACAAAAATCCTCGGACGGCGTCGCCATTAGCACCTGACGCCGTCGCCTTCTAATTTCAGCAGCTGTGAGTGTCTCGATTTTGACTTTGGCCATTTTCTTCATATATTCGCGCCTTTTCGTCCAAATAAGTGCCATTCCAGCATTTTGCCTTCAAGAGACCTAAAAAGTGAAAAGGAACGATATTAAGCAATAACGGATACAAAAGTGATCAAATAAGGACTAAAACGACCCCTCAAAATGATACCTTTTAAAACCTTATCACGAATTTTCTTGAATGTTCACATAAGATATTCGAGATCCAAATGAATTATGGGAGACACCTTTCTACAAATGTACATGTTAGGATTTCTTAAAACCAAACCAACACAAACATGTTATGACTCGGTCCGTCATTAAAATGCCCAATAACCTTTGGAATATCCTGTTTCGTGGTAACAAGTCTTGGGGTTGGAGGAAATTTTTTTAGGTACGTCCTTTAATTTGGCACTTTATGTGGCATCGTTTAGGAGATAGAAATGTAGCGTCGGTGTGTTTTGATAGATGGTGTGCTTTAAGCCCACTTGCGAGTCTTGTTTCTAATCATGATATAAATAGGGCGGGTTTTTCATTCTTCCCTAAAGTTGTGGATGTGTTAAATAATGGAAGTTGGAATTGGCCAATTGAATGGCAAGATAAATACCCTATGGCGTGTTCGATCACTGCTCCAACTTTGGATCCAAATTCTCGTGACTTGGTGTAGCGGAACCAAAATGATGTAGAAATGCAATTCTCGTGACTTCTTGGTATAAGGTGTTGTGATTTTCTCATTGTATTCCTCCCCATGCCTTTCTTCTATGGTTGGTGATCAAGCGGAATTAAAGACTCAAGCTGCATTGAAACAATGGGATGTTAGTGGCGTAACTAACTTAAACTATACCCTCTTTGTGAAATGCAATAGGATTCTCACGAACATTTATTTTTTGATTGTACTTTCTCATCTCAGATTTGGGCGTATAGATGTTGGTTGGTCTACCAAATGTTTCGTCCTCGTTGGAAACTATTGTTAATTATCTTGTCCTTATATCCAAGAAATATTCGACTAGAAGTGTTATCGCAAAGCTTGTGGTTGCGACTTGTTCTAATTTTATTTGGCAAGAACGGAATCATAGGCTTTTTAAGAAGAAGAAGCGATCGAAGGAGCAAGTTCTTGAGTTGATCATGTCTACCGTACGCCTCAAGTTACTTTCATGTAGATTTAAGAAGACATCTCATGTGGATTTTTTCGCTCAGATTCGAAATATTCCTAGCTCACTTATTCGAGACTACTAAAGCTTTATTTCTTTTAAATAGTGGCTAGGTGTTTGTATATCATGTGATTGGTTTGTCAATCGTATGTTAGCGTTTTGGTTGGAAACACAATAGGTACTTTTTTGAAGCACAATAAAATGCCCAATAACTTAAATCCTTACTCGCTACTTTGTCATGTGAAGTTTAGTTGTTTTTAAAACCAATAAATCATATGTGTGAACCTCGCCCATTTTCGCTTCTAAGATGTAACGACTTGCGCTCGACATGTGGTTTTGCAATTAAATGAAGATTTTGTTACCTTTTTTTATCCTCATTTTATATTTGGTTGACTTGAGTTTATTCAAGGGCCTCTACAAACATAGCACTTGTTAGTTTCTTAATCAAAAATCCCACATGGGTCAATGTAATCTATCTAGTAAATCTAAAAAGTATAAAGAGAACTTTTATGCGAGCATAAATAATACATATTACAATGTATTATGACATGAATTCCTCCATGTTTGTTTTTACAAGTAGTTGTATGGTTTTGTAATCCCACATAGGTAAAGGAAATAAACTTTTGATACTTTAAATATGATAAGTGATTGGTAAAGTTTATAAAGTTATTATGACACTTACTGTATGCAGTAAACAGTTGTATTTTAAGCACAACTAGCTTTAACTGTTTGTACATTGAGTGTCACGATCTCTTTTTAAAGTGTGTCAGTCACTCCTATTTAAATCACAGGGACGAAACCAAAAACCAAGTATAACCAGGTGCACAACTAGCTTTAACCGGATGTATTTAGGAAAAATCTATGTCTTTCTAAAAAATTAAGACTGTATCTAAAAAATTCATGAGATTCTGAAAACTGCGCACACCCCGGATTCCGTCTCTGGTTGTAAAGTTTTTAGGGCATAAGTCCCTACATCCTTTATATCTTTGAGTGATACTTTGTATACCGTTTGTTGTTAGATGCTCGAATATCATGTTGAAAGCTTGTATAAGTTCTTGACATATTGTTGTATATCATGGACTATCTTCTCATAAGATTTACTCTTCTAGATATCTTCATACTAAAAAGAAGTCACCCCAGAAAATGGAATTAACAAATGACCAACGACCGAAGATACTATTTGAACCGGTCACAAAAGAAGTCACCCCAAAAAAGTGATTTAACAAAAGACCAATGACCGAAGATAACCGGTCACGATAAAAATTTAGCTACAAAGCCTTTCTCAATGAATGAATTTTCCTTTACACTACCATCACAAACACGCTATTAATAGCTAGGCCTATCATTAGCTAGCCTAGTAGTTCAGCAAGCCCAATAATATAAACTCATCCTAAAATTAGTCCATGTTAAATTCATAAATTACTTGAAATGATGTCGCGATGTTGTAGATGATAGAGTACTCACTAAGAGATCGTTCAATCAAATTGAATCATTTGCCCAAAATCATGCCAACAAAATATACTCGTATCTGTCATATCATGCCCGCTAAGCCTAATGACTAAAACTGGATCTCCTATTCTCATACATGTCTTGTACTATAGTCGAATATGTTTGCATAATCTCATAATATGGTAGATTACAATAACAAAAATGCATGTGTCATTATTACATTCATGTGCCTCAATACTTTAGGAAGAAAAACTTCGTTTTTGTAACCCCCTAAGCTTGCAAGCAAACGCAGTAGAATATATTTACATAGTCTCATAATTTCTATTAACCAATTTTTAATTTAGAGTAAAGCTGCACTAGTCACTTGTTCGGAAATCAGAACAATGTTTTATTAGTGGATGCACGTACGAGTGTTGACCCATCAATTAGTGAAATAGATACTTACTATTTTTCTATAGAATTATCTCGACTTTTTGTCCACCATTGGTCACTTAGAGAAACTTTTACTAGCTTATATGATAGTGCATTTGGCAGGTATGTCCTAAAAAAATTAGACAGCTCAATATACAACTTTGTAAAAGTTATATGAACTGTTATGTTTTTGTAACAAAGACTTCGTTAATTTTTCTTTTACAAAGATTAAGAATAAGAATTTACAAAGATCATATTTTTATTAAAACAAAGAAAACCGTGAATCAGAATTGACATATTTTTTTATTTAATTCAAATAGAGAAATGCCTTGTTTTGGTTAAAAAAATAGAGAAATGCCTTGTTATTGGTTAAAAAATGCCTTTAGTTGCTGCAAATTGATTTACTATGTTATCCGCTTCGAATGAATTAATTGTATTGTCACTTAACAACTGTATCGGACGTAAACCCTCTCCCATCAAAAACCTCTCTCTAAAAACCTTCTCTCCAACCTCTCTCTAAAAAATAAACTCAATCCACTCTAATCCTTACCGAACAAGTCTCAACTTTCTCCGGCGGTCGGTTTTAGCCGGCCATCTGGACCTCCTTCTCCCATCTTTTCTTGTACTTTTTCCTTTCCCACAAATAAAGCCCTTACTCACAAATCTGTCATCTCCCATCTTTGCCGCTGCCGCTGTGTCGCTGCCGCCACCGCTGTCTTCTGCTCAGATCCATTACCATCCGGTCTCTTCTGCTCAGATCTGTTGTGGTCCGTCATCGATGGCTTGCTGCTGCCTTGGGTTTCGACTTTAGATCTGTTTGGTTTAGGTCTGGCTCCTTTAAGGATGCTCGGTTTTATCTTTTTTGTATGTTTTATGTACATTATGTACTTTTGTCAAGTTACATCTTCATATTGTTGTGTCTACCAAAAGCTCGCCTTGGTGATCCCCCCCACCCTTGTATGGTGTTGCTGTAGTCTGTCACAACTATTATGGTGTATGTCTTGTTTTGGCTTAACTTGTTACCTTGTGTATTTTGCTTGGCAAGTTGGTTTTGATTTTGCCCATTATATTGGATTTAACTTGTTATGTTCAAATTACCTCAATTTGTGAGGAGTGAAATGTTATCTATGTTCAAAAAAAAAAAAAAAACTTAACAACTGTATCAATTATGTAAAAGATAATCTGTGTATAATAACAAATAAATGATATAGATTACTAAAAAAGGATGAGTCAACAACATTTAAATCCTTTTAGATTTTTCTAATAAAAACCATTTTAGCATTACATCTCGCATAGATTTGAGAAGTGAAAGATGACCTTATTATATACAAAAGTGCACATGGACTATATCTTTCTAGAATAGTATTACCTTCCGGATACATTATTGCAAGAGGAGCTCATTATGCAAAATAAAATTTTAGCACCTCGTACGCTAATGATCTCGAATTAATATATATTCTTAGGTTTTTATTATTAAAAAGTGAAATATTGATCACCACGATCCACGACTAACGCCATCCAAAGGATCTTTGGATTTACCTTATTATCCTAACCGTAGTCCGTACTCATTTTCAATAGAATACTTATGTTCTTCATTGATGTATCAAACACAAACATTACTTCAAACACTAAGGGAATTTCTTGAAATCTTTTCTAAATGTATTGGAACATTTCTTTATTTCAACTAAATACCCAATCAAATAAAACCTCGTTACTCGAAACTCGAATATGTTTTCATAGTCTCATAATATAGTAGATTACAATAAAAAAATACATGTGCCGTTACTCGAAACTCGAATATGTTAATAGAGATTATATCAAAATCATAGACATCTAAATTCCAAAGCTGTCGTAACTACCCAGTTTATATGAACACGCTTTAGTTGAATGTAAGAAAGTGTATAGAGACAAGGTAATGGTCTATTTTGGCCATGCATGTGTACGGTACACGTTGATTTAGTAAAACTGCGGGGGTTACTAAATCTAGCTACCTTTAGTTCTTTTTCGATAAAAATCATATGAACATTTAGTCCCACATTTGTTCAAGAAAGAAAATGTTTGGCAGCTAATATACCTAAGTATACATCTTATATGTGTGTGAACTAGTATGATGTTTCCAAATTGAGGTTATGAGATGCCTAAATGTAAGAATTAGCCTGGCTATAATCACAATTTGTAGATACATATAACGTCAAAACTTTTTTTAATTAATGTCAACTCCAGAATTTTTATTTTCGAAGATTGATAATCTATTTCTTTAAGTGGTACATAACTAGTACAATAACTAATTTTGAAACAAAGATGAATTAATGATCAATTCCATAACAAGAACGTGAGAAAACGATCTCTCCAACGTGTGGGTAGATAATTGATAAAAGCTTAAACGAAATGTCAGAAACACATTAAAAAACTTAAAATAGATCACATCAAGTAAATAAGCAATGGATTACTCTAGTTAATCTTTTATTTATTTATTTTAATCAATTCTTCAAAACATTTTACGATATATTTTCAAACAACATCAAACTCATGATACATGTTGCATACACACCAACATCTTCCGCAACTATTTAACAAGAAACAAGTCAAATTAAATGAAGATAAAACCTCGTTACTCGAAACAATTTATGATCCACGTTGTATATCAATTGTCCCAGTATTGCGCTCACTAATTAGCCTAGCGGTTGACAGTTTGCAACCGACCCTGGAACAGTCGAATAGTCTTGGGGCAAATGATGAGCTAGAAGGTTAAAACTAGTTTGGAGGATTGAAATCTATTACTCGGCTAGTCGGCTTCTAGTCATTGGTCAATTGAGGCTTTTAATAATGGGTTTGTTTCATGATGTCCTAAACACACACAACACATGTAGATTATGCTGTACCAAACAAGGTGGCCGATATCATCATCTTGAAATCTATTACTCGGCTTCTAGTCATTGGTCAAGGTGATCGATATCATCAACCTGAAATGCTGGAACTTGACCATGGCTGTACCATAAACAATCATAATTCATTTAAAAATTTGTCTCATTTAGGCATTAAGACTTTACGTTATTTGGCCCCAAACTTCATACAGTCCATATATACCTGAATTTTGAGGTACTTGGGTTTCTTGTGTTCACCTTTAGTCATGCTATAGGAACAAGCTCAAATGGGACATCTTGCTCTAAACTGTTGACAACGATAGTCCGGATACCTTCACCGATGTAGCCATTCAACTACTTTTTGGATGTTTCAGTTGAAGAGAAAAGAAAAAGCCTAAGGCTTTTATAAATTAATATTAAAATTAAAAAAAATACTTTTTGGATGTTTCAACCAAGTTAATGACACGGGCTCAATGTTTGTTTTTGCGAACAGTTGTATAATTGTATTGATTTATGATCCCACATAGGTAGTTGATAGAAACTTTTGATACTTTATATATTTGTTGTATATGCAAGGTTATAATTTGAGATTGGGTAGTATGTTGTTTGACTTAGCCGAAAGAAGATGAAAACATGTTTCTTCATCCCCTTCTGTTATGCCAAAGAACTAATATAAATTCTCAAAATTTTTAAATAGTGTGATACTTTATCTAGTCCAAAAACTAATATAAATTTTCATAGTTTTCTAGAAACTTTTTTAAATTGTGTGATACTTCATGTGCTAATTGTTTTTCGATGCTCAAATATCATGTTTCTCCATGCACGAATATCATCTTGAAGAACTTGTATAAGTTCTTGACATATTGTGCTATTTAATATGTTTATGTACGTAAATAGATTTATTTATTTACTTATAAATTATAAATTGTCGTAGTGAAACGGTGCCGATTAAAGAGAGATTAACAAATAATAATAAAAAAAAATGTTATATACAACCAATTGGAAAGCATAGCATGATGGGAATGTGGTTCAGATGGAAATCAATGTTGCCCGCTAAAAATGAGCTACTATGTTCGAATACATGAGGTAGACAATTTATTCTTTTTTTCGGTTCGTTCTTTTTTAAACTGCTTCGTTCCTTTTTACACGGTTTGCAAGTACATAACTAGTCTTCAATTTATCATTTTTCTTGACTTGTTAAATCTCTCAACTATGAACTTTTACTTGAGGATGGAATGATAATAACGCCTCATACCATTAAATTACTGAAACCTTGGTATATGTTCGAGTTGATGTTGCACATTCTTATCAAGCAGCGTATTTTCTTAGTTTTTGGGTAAAATTACTAAAAGCTGATGTACATGGTGAAAGCTTGAATGATATCGTAAGTAATAAGAGTAACTTTTAGCAAATTCAAATACAACGGTAATCAAGAACCAAAAACCCTAAAAATAGGGTATGTGTATGTCGACTACACAAAGAAGTCGACCCCAAGATATGCAAACACAAGTGTATTTGCTCTCCGTTTTTGTACACACGTATTACTAGGCGAATCAATGAGAAAAGCTAGGTTCTTGATCACGAAACAAATCTAACACTTATATTGTGTTCTAGGAAGTCGACTCCTAAGGGGTTTGGGATGAAGAATTCGGCCGAACACAAAGAGAGGAGAGAAGAGGAGAAGAAAGATTTGTTAAGGATTCAAGCATTAGAAAAACCTATACACAACCCTTTGTATTTATAGTCTAACAAAACTTAGAGACCAAGTTAGAGGAGGATTAGGAAATCCTCCCATAACTGATCGGCCCAAACACCCCAAAGGGTTTCCAGAATCTTCTCCTCCAATTTCCTTTTTAGTCCTTTAACTTAATATTTAACGACTGTTAAATAAACTTCGTTAAATACTAATGATTGTTAAGTATTTTATACGTGATCAAATAACTAAATATAACATTTTAAATATTAATTATTTTTACATTAATTCTTATACGTAATGTGTGCATCCTGAAGTCTCGTGATCGAATCCGGTCATATATATTAATTTATATCCATAAACCTTTTACCTACTACTATGGTTCAATAACTAATATGCATTCTTAGTTCAAAAAAAAAAAAAAAAAAAAAAAAAAAAAAAAAAAAAAAAAACCTAATATGCATTCTTAAAATTTGTAGAAACCCCTTTTTAAATGGCGTGACACTTTCTGTACTAATTGTTTTTCGATGCTCGTTATCATGTTGAAAACTCTTTCAAATGGTCTAATACATTATTTGTTAATTGTTTTCCGGATGCTCGAATATCATGTAAAAGAACATGTATACATTCTTGACATTCTAGATATACTTATTTTGGTGATAACATTATTCATAAATCTTCAAAAGTTGTAATTCGGTCAAACGTGATACATCAAAATTCATAACTTTCTTGTATCAATTTACGCAAATACCTTGAACTTTACACTACAGAAACTACGCTAAAGTAACTTCAAAACACGTTAACTCGAGAATTCTAAATTTAATACACCCGAGTAAAGACAGTCTTGGAACTAGTCGATGATATTAAATTTCTTGAAATGATGTTGTTGACTCGTGGTGTTGTAGGTGATAGAGTACTCGATGATAAATTTATGTGGTTGACCTTAGTTTTTTCAAGATTTATAGATTTGGATCGTGTAGTTTTTGTTTCAATGAGGTTTGTTTAGTTTATTACAGTAAGTGATAATGACCAGATGGTTGGTAGATCTTTGAAGAGGCAGAATGAGAAAAGAAATAGAAATTGATTACTGTGTTAAATTAGAAAAAGATGATATCAATAAATACTATTAAATTTTTCGTAAAAAAAAATATAAATTGTATTCAATCTAGTAACATGGGAAAAAGAGAAATGCAAAGTAAAAAAGAAAAGCAATTATTACATAATAACTACTAGTAATTATCTCGGTGTATTTAGAGTGCCCCAATAACATTGCATCGTTAGTATATTATGAACACGTTTGTGTCTTAATGCCATTGGATGTAAAGAGTGATTACACATTCCATGTAATAAGAGATGTTGCTAGCTAATTCAAATCAACTTTTTTCTGTTTCAATTGTGCTTAACTTGTATAAGAACTTAAGGGTTTTGGTCGTAAAATAGTAACGTACTTTTTCAAATATACCGATTTGGTACGTGTACTATTTATCGTTCTATTTAATGTTGTGTACTTTAATGTTTTGTTCCAATTTGCACATTTTGAAAACGTGTCACGTTATAAATGGTGACACGTGTCAGACTTTCAGGTATGACACGTCATCAAAATGTGCAAATTTGTACAAAACATGAAAGTACATAACATTAAAGAGTAGTGATTGTCATGACTAATTCATGTGCCTAATTTGATGCCTAACAAGGATCTTGGAACACATGGCAAAATTAATGGTAAATAAGAGAAGTGAGAATAAATGGAATACATGTGTCATTAAATGAATAGATTAGGCATGAAATTAGTCACATGAATTAGGTATCTCAATCATTTTCCAACATTAAATAGAACGATAAATAGTACACGTACCAAATCGGTACATTTGAAAAAGTACGTTGCTATTTTACGAGCAAAACCAAGAACTTATGTTATCAACAAATCCTATTTAACAAAATTAGAGAATAAAACTAGCAATTTGAATTCTGGATTTTCAAGGTTGATTTACAATTTGTTTTAATTAAAGTTGCCGCTCTTCACACTTTGATTCCCAGTTGATACTTTATCTTCACCGTTAATTATAAAATGTGTGTCGGAACTTCTTTCTCTCTTTATTAATCTCCAATCTTCATCAGGGCCGTCTCCGAAAATGCCTAAAAAAGACGAGGCCCGAGGCAAATGGAAAAAAATAGGCCCCCAAAATTCAAGTTTTTTCACAGCATAAGGTGCAAATAACTAGTTTTTTGGGCTCTCCTCGAATTTTTCACAGCATAAGGGGCAAATATCTAGTTTTTTGAGCTCTCCTCGAATTTTTCACAGCATAAGGGACAAATATCTAGTTTTTTTAGGCCCCTATACAAGTTGGGCCCTAGGCTTGGGCCTTGGCTGCCTACCCCTTGAGCCGGCTCTGATCTTCATATGTACGCCATGCCATTTTTTTCCTCGACACAGTCGTCATCTTTGTGCACTTATCTTTCTATTACAGGACAATATGACTTGAATTTGGCTGCTCGTTGAAATGGTTATCGCTTCGATCGGTTTCCAAGAGCGTATGTATTGAGATGATTGTGTTGTTTAGCATGACCTAATTAGATCTTAGTTGACTTGAGATTTTATTCAAGGGCCTCTACAAAGTCACTACCTGTTGCTTAAATTAATAATCCCACATGCCCACATCGGTGATTGAAACGAAATTGGGATACTGTATATAAAACCGTGTATTATATTGTAGCCGATTGTATTAGTGTTTTGTAATATGTTTCTCAACATTATATTCATCTTTTATTCTTTTGTAGCCATGCTCAAAAATCGATATAAACTATTTATATGCAGGGGCGGTACTACAATGGGGGCAGTGTGGGCAACTGCCCCCACAAAGTTTACTCGAGTAATGTCGATTTTTTGAAAATGATAAGTGATTTTCATTTTGCCCCCATTTTCATTTTGCCCCCATAAATGAGTAATAGTATAATGGTGAAAATTTATCAAATAGTTGCGTCATAGTCAAGCGGTTAAAGACATTTGCACTTTTGTTGACATTTAATGTTCGATTCTTCGCTACTCTATAGATTTTTGTGAAGTTTTGACATCGAACTTTTTGTTTTTGCTTCAACTACTTTGTGTTAATCTCGATTAAGAAAAGTACGTATGTGCTAAATATCGTGCATATCATCACCAATTCTTAGTTGTGGTTCTCGCATGCAAACAAATACCAAAAAAGTTCACTTTCATTCAAAGTAAAATCGATTTCATTATAGCAACAAAGGTCGAGTTACTAGCATGACCCGACCTGATATCCATTTGTAACTTTTGCCCCCTCTTAAAAAAAATTCTAGTACCGCCCCTGTTTATATGGTTTGAATGTTTTGTGTTTAATATGGTATCATGTTCAAAAAATGTATCAGAGTGATGTTCAAAAGTCGATATAAATTCAAAATTCTTTTGAAAAACTTTTAAGATGGTTTAAATGTATAAATCGTTTACAGCGATGCTTAAAAATGGATATTAATTATTTTTTTCTTTTGAAAAACTTTTAAGATGATTTAAGTTTGATACTTGATGTGCAAATTTCTTTACGAGGCTCCACCACCCTATTTAGAAAGTATTTTAGGCTGCTGTTCACAATGTGATGCAAAGTTTGGATGATTCCTAAGCAATTCATCATAAATATAATTTTGTCAGAAGATGATGGTAATTAACCCATGACAAATAAAAAAAAAATAGTAATCCATAAAACAAGAAATAATAGCTTGGAAAAAGAAGTTGGACTTATTAGAGCTCAGTACATAGTTGCTTCACATTTTCGAAAACTATTTGTTTCGCTTAGCTAATGTGATAAATTCGCCAAACGCAAAAATAAATAAATAAATTATTATTATTATTATTATTATTATTATTATTATTATTATTATTTTATTTTATTTTTTTAATTATTATTATTTTATTAGAAAATCATGGGATTTACAAGAAATTAGTAGGGAGCCGAGATACTAACTGTGCCCCTAATCCTCTAGCTATAGCGAAACTAATCCTACTAAAAATATGAGCAGCAGCACGTGCTCCAATATCTTGAGTCACCGAGAATCTTCGGATACGCTTTAGTAAGGTCACCGCATTCTTCTCAAGTTCCCCAAAAGTAGAGAATGAAAAGGGGAGAAACCCATATCCAATATCCGCGCATTTAGCCTCGTACTTGACGCGTTTACGTTGTGCGGCTTCAATCACCACACGACCGGGCACAAAATCAACCATACCAGATTGCGTCAAGGGTGATGACCCTGTCAGATCAACACATACATCAAGCCCACCATCCCACGAGTAAAGTAAAATATCAGCTGGACGTAAGGGTATGTCCCTTTCCCCACTAAGTCCAATATCAACCTCCTTACGAGCCGAAACCCCTGACCGAGAACATATGTCAACAAGAACATCACGAACCACGTTATGCCGATGTTTATTATTATTATTATTATTATTATTATTATTATTATTATTATTATTATTATTATTATTATTATTATTACTATTATTATTATTACATAAATAAATAAATAAATAATTACCATGATTTATAATGAGCACATATAGATAGTAATATAGTATATATCATTATCAGTTCTAGTTTATTTTAGCTAAAGGACATAGAAGATGATCCATCTTGAGGTATGTACGAAATTATAGGCAACCCAATATAAACAATAGAACCTTTATTCAGATCTAAGTTGCAATAGTCAGCTTAGATTAAGTTTACAGAAGTATCCAAATGTTACAAGATTAGATTAATGTCAATGAGACAATAATCATGTAAAATGTAAAGACAAGACAAGATCAGTGAAATGATCTGAAAGAAGAGAAGAGAGTGATAAAAAAGACTGCACACCCAAGTGTTTCTAACCCTAGATTAAGGGACTTATTAAATAGGAGATTAAATTACACTAAGACCCCTCTAATGGCTATAAATGACTCATCAGCAGAAATGAATAACGCTTCAGCAGAAACCAGCTTCTTGGAACTTTAAACCTTTTATTCTTTGTCCATGATTAACCCCTGTAGAATCTCTGCAATGATCATAACTTGAAAGCCATTAGGAACTGATAGAATGATATGTTTGCCACAGATTATTACCCCAAATTCTAACATTCCCCCTTAATCTGATGAGCAAACATATCAAACAATATCAATTTTTCACATAAAAATTTATGCTGATAAACAGGGAGATGTTTAGTGAGAATGTCTGCAGTTTGGTTTGAAGAGCCAATCTTTTTAGCACTTATAACACCTCTTGCAATTTTTTCCCTGATGAAGTGAACATCAATTTCAAAGTGTTTTGATCTTTCATGAAAAACAGGGTTGACAGCAAGTTGTAAGGCAGATTTGTTATCACAGAAAAGATTAACAGGGAGATTAATATCAACTTTTAGATCTTTTAATATTTTTTGAATCCAGATGATTTCACAAGCAGCAGTAGACATAGATCTATACTCTGCTTCTGTGGAAGATTTTGAAAGAGTGTTTTGTTTTTTACTTTTCCATGAGATCAAACAATCATTGAAGAAAACACAATAACCTGTGACAGATTTTCTGGTTTTCTTGCATTTGGCCCAATCAGCATCACTATATCCTTCAAGATAATTTTCAGAGTTGCTAAAATTGTACCTTAGACCTTTTCCTGGAGCTCCTTTTAGATACCTCAGAACATTGAGGGCACATTCCAGATGAGATTTCAAGGGAGAATGCATATATTGTGCCAGGCAATGAACTGAGTATGAGATGTCAGGTCTTGTATGGGTGAGATAGATAAGTTTCCCAAGTAACTTCTGATAACCAGTGATGTTGACAAGTAAGGGATCATCATCAGTGGGAATGTATGGAAGCAAGCACAGAGTTGGGTTCCATAGGTGTGGACACAGGTTTGCGCCCAAGAAGACCAAATTCTTTGAGGAGCTCAAGACAATATTTTCTTTGGGAGAGACAGATGTCATTCCCAGTTTTTAAAACCTCAATCCCAAGAAAGTATTTTAGATTTCCCAAGTCTTTGATATGAAATTTTGATTTTAGAAACTCTTTGAATAGATTTATCTCATCAATACAGTTTCCAGTAAGAACAATATCATCCACATAAACCAGAAGAGCAATAAACTTGTCATTCTCTTTTTTGGTGAACAAAGAGTGATCATTAACAGATTGGACAAAGTTATTTTCCTTTAAAATACTGACAAGTTTTTCATTCCATTTTTTGGGAGCTTGTTTTAGACCATATAGAGACTTGACAAGTTTACAAACTTTATTTTTATTGTTCTCATTACAGAACCCCTTGGGAATGGTCATATAAATATCCTCATCAAGATCTCCATACAAGAAAGCATTGTTAACATCAAGTTGAAAAAGAGGCCATTTGTTTTTTACAGCTAAGGCAATAAGACATCTAACAGTAAACATTTTTACAACAGGAGAAAAAGTTTCATCATAGTCTATTCCTTCCCTTTGGTTATAGCCTTTAACAACTAATCTAGCCTTGTATCTATCAACTTCACCATTGGCTTTATATTTGATTTTAAAGATCCATTTGTAACTAATGGGAGTTCTATTAGGAGGTAGGTCAGTTATATCCCAAGCATGGTTTTCATTTAAGGCCTCAATCTCAGAGTTCATAGCATCTACCCAATTACTATCAAGGATAGCTTCTTCATAGCAGGTAGGTTCAATACTTTTATTAAGACTAGAAGCAAAGCAATAATTATCCTTGTTAAGATTAGAGTAATTAACAACCTTTTCAACCCCATATTTGACTTTTCCTTCAATAATAAAGTCATTTAGATTACTGGGAAACTTAGAAACTCTAGTTGACCTTCTGGCAGTAGTGGCTGGCAAGCCTCTTTCTTGTTCAGCAGAATCGGATGATGTATCAGCAGAATCTATGCATCAGCAGGATGTGATTCATGTGATATGATGCCCTCAGGGTGTGTATTATCATCTATAGATGTTGCAACTGGTTCATCAATCCTAGTAGGATGACTTACCACTGTGCTATCATCATAGGATGTCACTCTCCCTTCATCATTGGGACTTGTTTGTGAGTCAAAGAAATTTTTGTGGTTTAAATCTTTAGGCACATAAGTTTCAACAAAAGGTTTTGACATAGAGTTTTTCATTTTGAATGGAAACACAGTTTCATAAAATTTGACATCTCTGGAATAAAAAATATTTTTTGTTTCTAGGATCAAGAGTTTATAGCCTTTTTTCTCATTTGAGTAACCAATGAATACACTTTTTTCAGACCTACTACCAAATTTGTCAGAGATGTTGAGAATAGTGGCATAGCATAAGCAGCCAAAGACTCTAAGGAGAGAGAGTGAAGGGTCATGCCCATACACAAAGAAGAAGGGGGACTTGCCAGACAGAACTGAAGAGGGCAACCTGTTTATGACATAGGCAACAGTTAGAACACATTCAGGCCAAAGATATAAAGGTAATTCCCCCTGAAACATAAGGGATCTAGCAACATTAAGGAGATGCCTATGTTTCCTTTCTGCAATGCCATTTTGTTGTGGTGTATAAACACAAGAGGTTTGATGTAGAATTCCTTTTTCATGAAAGAATTGTTGAAGTTTGTTATTGACAAATTCTGTCCCATTATCACTTCTAAAATTTTTGACATTGTGTTCAAATTGATTTGATAGCATATGAGTAAAGTTAACAATGGAAACATAAACATCTTCCTTCCCCTTAAGCATATAAACCCATACTGCCCTGGAATAGTCATCAACAATGGTTAAAAATATTTATAACCATCTTTGCTAGTGATTTTATATGGTCCCCAAACATCAAGGTGAACAAGTTGACCAATTTTAGTGGATTTATGTTCACTTAGAGGAAATGGTTCTCTGGTTTGTTTAGCTTTATTACAAGTATCACAGAGATGATCAGTTTCAGATGAACTATCAAATTTAAGAGTGGGTCTAACTATGTGTAGGACTTGGTCAGAGGGATGACCAAGTCTTTGATGCCAGAGATTTCTAGAGACATGACAAACAGATATGCAGTTATTAGAAGTAATCTTACATGTAGAATCTATATCAAAAATATATAACCCATTGTATTGTTTACCAATCCCCACAATCCTTTTTTTATGTAAATCCTGTATATAGCAATTAGATTCATTAAACCCAACAAACATCTTGTTGTCTCTAGCAATCTTATGAACAGATAGTAAACTGACATTGTATTCAGGAACAACAAGAACATCAAAAAGAGTTAGGTCATTATTGACCTTTAAATCACCAATTTTAGTAATTAAGGCATGAGTACCATTGGGATGTCCAACAGTTAGGCCAAGATTTGAAATGTTAACAACATTGATTAAAAAATTTTCCGACACAGTCATGTGCTGATTTGCGTCAGAATCAACAATCCAACCAAGACTGATGTTTCCAGATAAGTATTTAGTGTTGTTGTTAAAAAACTTGTTGAAGTTTATATTAAACTTGACACTGCCATTAAAGAAGGTTCCTGAAAAAATTTTACCTGCCAAGTTGGCATTAGCAGATGACACATTATTGTCATTGAGGAGACTCATAAGTCTTGAGAGCTGTTCATTAGACAAGGAGACAGGAGAGTTGCTAGCACTATTATCAGTGACGCGATTGGTTTCAGCAGAAACATTGTTACTGCTGAAAGGTTTACCATTAAAATTTCTTTTTACATATCCAGCAGGATAGCCAACAAGATCATAACATCTATCAACAGTATGACCAGGTTTTTTGCAATTAGTACATTTGAGGTTCATGTTTGGCCCTCTGTTATTAGAGCTGTTACCATTATTGAAACCAGAAACTTTGTTGTTAAAACCTCTTTTGTTATCAAAAAATTTTCCACCATCAGAAGTTTTTGCAGCAAAAGCTGTAGCATTGGGTTTAGCCGAGCTATTCCCAGATGTGACATTTCTGTGAGATTCTTCTCCAGAGACAACAGAGAAAGCAGTTTTGACATTAGGTAAAGGATCTCTGGTTAAGATATTGCTTCTGATGGGAACATAGGAATCATCAAGACCCATAAGAAATTGCATTAATTTGATTAGCTAATTGTGTTTTTCAAAATGTTTTGCAGCCTCACAAGTGCAGGGAGGCAAGCTAATCATACAATCAAATTGTTTCCATAAAGAGTTAAGGTTGTTATAGTAATCAGCAAGAGAGGACCCACTTTGATTAAGAGAGTTAATATTTTTATGCAGATTAAAGATAGCTGAGCCATCAACCTTATCATAGGTATCTTTAAGATCATTCCACATTTCATAAGCAGTTTTAGCATATATAGCACCAGCAAATAGTTCAGGGCTGAGAGAATTAAGAATCCAAGTAACCACAATAGAGTTACAAGTATCCCATTGATTAGCAAGACTAGGGTTCGAATCATCTCTTGTGCAGGTACCATCAATAAACCATAACTTATTATGGTTCCTTAAAGCAAAAGTCATGGCCATATTCCATATTTTATAATTTTCAGTTCCAGTGAGTTTGATAGAAATAATGGGTGTACCATTGGTATTATTTGGGTGTAAATACAAAGCATCACCAAAGGATAAGCTTTTCTCAGTGGAAGAACCACCACCACCAACATTATCATCACCAATAGCTATAATACAAACAATAAGATAGACAGATATAAAAAAAACAGACAAAGAATAATCAGACAATAACAGACAGAGACAATAATAAGAATAAATAGACAAGAAGATAAGACTTTGTAATAAGAAACAACAAGCACCAAGCCTGTGGATTAGGGTAAACCAGAGCAGGTATTCGTACCACTCAAAGGTGGCAGATCAAGATGTTAGTCTACCCGTTTGCACCCACAAAGACTTAAGTACTGTAAGTTTAAAGAAGAGATAAGACTTAGACTTACAGAGAAATATGCAGCGGAAGAACAAATCACAATCACCCTAGATTCACTTAGTCTAGGGCAAATATGAAACAGAAGATAACCAGTGATTACGCCAACAGCTATAACCCCAAACCACACCTTTGTTGCCAAAGAGAATCAATGAGCCTATAAACAATAGAACCTTTATTCAGATCTAAGCTGCAATAGTCAGCTTAGAGTAAGTTTACAGAAGTATCCAAATGTTACAAGATTAGATTAATGTCAATGAGACAATAATCATGTAAAATGTAAAGACAAGACAAGATCAGTGAAATGATCTGAAAGAAGAGAAAAGAGTGATACAAAAGACTGCACACCCAAGTGTTTCTAACCCTAGATTAAGGGACTTATTAAATAGGAGATTAAGTTACACTAAGACCCCCTTAACGGCTATAAATGACTCATCAGCAGAAATGAATAACGCTTCAGCAGAAACCAGCTTCTTGGAACTTTAAACCTTTTATTCTTTGTCCATGATTAACCCCTGTAGAATCTCTGCAATGATCATAACTTGAAAGCCATTAGGAACTGATAGAATTATATATTTGCCACAGATTATTACCCCAAATTCTAACAAGGTACCAATGTAATTCATGTTCCTTGTGTTCCCTTTTAGCCATGCTAATAGAAACAAGCTGAAATAGAACACCTTTTTTCAGTTAAACATACTTACCGGTAACCTTTTTTTAGAGAAGGCATCAATTTTAATAAACAACGAAACTAGAGAAGGCATCAATTTTAATAAACAACGAAACAAAAAGAACAGGAAGAATACATACATAAGTAACAAACAAACAAAACACAAGAAACTATCCTAAGACTTGAGCTGCACCATGAGAAAGGGGAGCTCGGACGCAAAACAACTACAAAACAAAACACCGGTATGAGATAAGGCCAAAAGAAACTAAAAATGCCAAGCTCCAGCAAAATGGCTAGAGCTCAATTGACACCAAGAAAGATGACCAAAAAAAAAAATTATAATTTATGTGAACTCAAATATTTTATTTACAAAGATTGATAATTATTTCTTTGTACATATTTAGTGCACTAACTAAATTTGAAACTAATGAATTAATGATCAATTTCATTACGAAAGCAATGGGAAAATGATATTTCCTAGATGAAGTGGGTGAATAAATGATAAAAAGGTTACACGATAATGTCCACAAAAAAGTTAAAGATAGAAAGTCATTATAAAAAAATTCAAAATAAATCACCGTTGGTAAATAAGCAATGGATTAAATACACCCTTGTTTACCTTTTTATCAGTTACTCAAAAGGTTTTACGATACATTTTCATCCAGCCTTAAACTAGTGATACATGCTACAAAATAAGCTTGACGTACATTATCCATCCAAGTAGCTCCGACGCTTCAAAAGATAAACGGTTAGTAAGTACACACAAATATTTACATCCCACATTGGTTAAAGAAATGAATTGCTCTTTGTTTATATACCGGAGTGTATATGTGTTATACATATCTGGATTAGTATTATGATTAGGACGTTGGATTGTTGTCGGAGTTTAATGATAAAAATTAAATTGGACTCGGATGTTAAACCGATGTCCCAAACTTATACGATTTCCCAATTTTTTTAATTTTGTTAACATAATATTCTTAATGGGTGCCCAATATTTTTAATTTTAGTGATTCTGGATCCATGTTTTTATATAGTTGAATAATAATTACTTAACAAAGCAAGACAAATCAACTTTTATAAGTTTGTTAACTTTCTTTTCTTAATGGGCGCCCAATATTTTTAATTTTAGAGATTCAGGATCCATGTTTTTATATAGTTGAATAATAATTACTTAACAAAGCAAGACGGTGTGGTTATCTGTCTAAGAATTTAAACGCAAAATCTATCTATACTCTATAATAAAATAGAGTTTTTCGACAACCCCTAATAAAGTTTTTCTAAAAATAACACTGCGTATTCTTTTGACACGTGGCGCACTCTTCTCTTTGAAAAAAGTCAAAGACCCACATAATTCAAAAAATAAAACATACGCTATTGTAGTCAAGCATTTAGTATGTTGTTAATTCCATTGACTCTGTGTTGTTAATAAAGGAAAAGAGTTACAAGACACATATTGCAATCTTTTAAATAATGTTATATTTTAATTGCATTTAAGATGTTTCCATAACCACAATTCTTAAGGCTTCTATTCATAAATGTGGAGCAACATTTTTGCAAGAACTAATGCGAAGTGATTTTTAGACATGATAGTTTTGCATAAGTAATTGTTAGTTTCCTCATTATTGGTGTTTCATTTTTTTAAACTAACAGTTTTCTAAATTCTTTTGTTTTGTGCAGATTAATCATTGTTCGATGAACATATAATAAAGAATAACATGTTTTCAAAGATTTGTAGAATTTTTTATTTACCATAACTTTTATGTAACTAGAGAATTGGTTGTGGTTTTAGCTTTGTGGCAGATATCTTCATGTACTCAAGTAAGATTTTTATGTTCTTAAGCTCTTTGTTTTTGTTCAAAATAAAAAGCTCTTTGTTTAAATTTATATGGTTTCTTGTCTGCATCTTTTAATAAAAGCAATTTTTTTCGTCTATATGTCATGCAAGTTGCATGATCTCTATTCTGACTTGGTTACATCTATAAAGAATGTAAGTATTTTTCATTTCATCTATATGTTGTACAAGTTGTATGGTATTGATACTCATAATGTTAGTGTTATTTGGCAAACTTTTTCATATGAAAGTGTTTTAAACTCTCATATGATGTTTTTGCTTTATAAAAACAACGCATGGTGTAGAGCCTTCCATCTCACAAAATCCATTTTTGCATTTGTTTCGGAATGTGGATGAGATTACCAAATTATTGACTAGAGCTTGAACGTTGACTTCTAATAAGCTTTTATTTAGGGAGTTGTCCATGTAAGCATTCGATTGTTTCATGTGTCTTGAACAATATAGTTTAAGTTCGTGTGATCAATGATGATGTGTGATGAGACACACTTGGCTAAAATTTTAATCAAAAGCTTATAAACGATCATATCAAACATTGTTTATTACTTTGTGAGGTAATTGTTGTGTAAATATGCATTTGTTCACATTTAAGTGATTTGGGATAGCTAAATTACTTATAAATCTACTCAAGAATTTAGTGTCGGTTGCTCGCCAGTTAGATATAAATGGTTTTAACATTGCATCCGTAAGGTAAAGGTCATATATAAGACTTGAAATTAGCTTTCTCTAAATAAGTAAAGTTGTTGTGCCGACATTTATCTCTTACTGTTAAGTTCTACCGTTGGTCACACTAAAGTTGGGTTCGTTATAACTTATGACACATTTATCACCACACAACTCCTTTATTGTGGTAAGTACTAATTTACTCTTCCATCACTATATGTCTATACGCATACCAACAATGATTTAAGTTATAAATTTTACTAAAAAAATCTAGAAGAAATTTTTATGTGATTCATTTTCACTATTAAAGTGTTACGAAGTAGCAAAAAATTATTTTTTTCAACTAATTGCTTTTGATGTTCAGTCGCTTTTTGGAGTATATATCTATAATTGTTATCAACTTTTTAGGTTGTTGATCAAAATTATTTGTTTCACATATTATGAGTAGGTGCAAATATAATAATAGAACTTTCATGGTTTCCTTGACATTAAGGACACTACATTCAAGTGGCGAACAGCGTATGCTTTTCTTTAATATATATCACTTATATTAGCTTTTTTAATTTTAGAGATTGTCATTAATATGGTACTGTAAGATGCGAATTTCATTTGTGTTTGAATATGTAAAGGTTTTTTCTCTGAATTGTTGGAAGCTTTTAAACATACATCTATTCTGGTATTTAATGTACAATATGTAGAATGCCATCTGTTATAATAGGTTTGATTAAGTCGTGGTTATAATTAATTTAATAATTGATAGTGAGCTTTGAATAATTCACACTTTAAACATGCACATAGATTATATGTTTTGATAACAAATGATCATAGTTTTTATAGATACTGAAATAGTTTGAAACTTATAAAAAAAGAAATGGTCTATTATGCTGTGTTCTTAAGTTTTTTATTTAAAAAAAAGGAAAGGTACAGGAAGGGAAATAGAAAAAAAATGTGTTCTTAGAGCACACGGTGTGGTAGAATTTCACACGCCAAATACATCCTAGAACCACCGTTGGCGCGCCAAACGCCATACCATGTAACACGCCAGTTTTTCGCCAAAGGGATTTGAGCCAGTTGAGTGGCTCACGCCAATCTTGTGTCTTTTTTTACTTTTTGATTTTGTGTCTGAGCTGTTCTTTTTTTTTTGGTTGCGATGGGCTGATGGAGAAGGAAAGCAAGGAAGAAGATGTAGTTGTATATCTTTTTTTTCTTTATAATTTTGTGTCTGAGGATTTTTTTTGATTTTTTTTTGGCAGGTTGCGATGGATGGGATGATGGAGAAGGATAGCAAGTAGAGGAAGAAGTCAAGAAGAGGATGTATATTATTCCAAGAAGATGATGTAGTTATATATTATTTTTTACTTTTTCATTTTACACATTATTGTTTTTTTTTTACATTATTTAACATTTTTTACACTTTGCAATTTTAGTCTAAAGTTATTTTTCTTATTTTTGGTTTAAATGTATAAAATGATATGTATTTGTTTTAAAATAAAGTGAAAAACAAATAAATGTGTTTGTTTTTAAATAAACTAAAATGAAAAAGTGGGACATAATAATATGTTAGTGGTGTGTTATGAGGGAGGGGTATTTGAGTTATTAGTGTGTTATTGGGAGGTGATGATATGACGCTGATGTGGCATACCAATAACGTGTTATTGGATTATACCATACCTTGTGCTCTTAGGGCCCGTTTGGTACCCGGTTTTTAGTGGCTTTGGAGTGAAAGACTTTTTTAAACATGCGTTTGGTTTATTACTAATCCTCTGACACTAGTCTGACAAGAGGTTATAACACCAAATTTCTATTCCGGACCCCTTTGATGGGTTTTTAAAATGTTATGAATTAAAATGTATTTTTCTATTTAATGTTTTTTTCTCAACCACATATTATTTATTTTTATTCTTTAACTTTATTTTTTTTTTCAAATAAATATATAAAATAAATTTATCAATCATTTATTTTCTCTCTCTTCATTTAATTCAAAACCTATATTAAATCCAAATCAAAATCTAAAACCAAATCCTAATCTAAATCCAAATTCTAATCCTAAACACATCTATAAACCAAACGGGCCCTTAAGCTTTTTTTAGAAGGGAATGAAGGAGCAGGGGAAGAGGAGATGGAGGGACGATCAGCAATGTTTTGAAAACCGGGTTTATAATCGACCCGGTCGAGTCACCGGTCACCGGGTTAACTGGTTCGACCGCCGGGTCAACCCGGTTCTCTATTAAAAAAATATAAAAAAATTAACCGGGTCAACCGGTTCGATTAACTGGTCAACCCGGTTCAACAGCCGGGTCAATCCAGTTCAACCCGGTTTTTATAAAAAAAGATGAATAAAAACAAACCCGGCCGGGTTTCGAGAACCAGGTTGACCTGGGTCACTCAAAACCCGGCGGGTCTAACCGGTTAACCCGGTTTTAGAAACCAGGGTTATTTTGACCCTTTTTTTTCCCGGAACCGGTCCCACCGGTTAACCCGGCCGGGTCGATCCGGGTTTCAAAACATTGACGATCAATATCAGGTTCTTAAGTGTTTAATTTAGTCTTCATTCAAAAATTGTTGGTAATGCTTTCTTAGTATACTCTATTAAAATAATTTTTTTATGCCGTAAATCATCATTGCCAAGTTTTAACAACAAATCTTGAATGATATATTCAGAAGAATTGACAACTCAAAACCAATGTAAAGCGGAAATTAATTAACTAATTCTCTATATCAATTATTTGTGATTACAAAATTATTACAAAATGGGTTGCAATTTGAGGACGCAATTGCATATTTTCACTAGATTGCGGCCTAGGTTCTCCAAAGGTAAATCAACATGCTTTTCTATCGCTGCACAAATACAAGATTATCAACACTAAACTCTACATAACGTACTTTTTCAATTTTAGGTTTTCTTTTGATTAGTTGACTATTTATTTGATTACACATGTCTTATTATTATTACGAAGTTTCTATTTTAATTGTGTATCCTCATGTGTTTGTTTCTCAATCCCTAATTGTATAACATACAAGTTAATATCTATTTTTCCGCTCTCTTTAAAAAACCCGTCAATTTGACGGGTCATTTAGCTAGTACGTGATATCTCATAGTTCTTTGTGGGCAATCAATGATTAAAAGTCATAGCACAAGGACAAAAAAAATATTATGTGCTAAGATAAACTTGATTGTAACAATAATATTCTGAATCTGATATTGAGAAATATATGATGTAAACAAGATATTAGAAAGCTTTGTTACTACAAAAATAACAATGTCATAATCCATGACTTATCAACTACTTTAAACTTGAAAAAATTATAGATTAAGATTCTCTCAACTTTGTTTAAACATGATCGGTAATGTTCCATTAACTACAACCAACAACAAAGAAGCAAAGCATATACACAAGAAATCAATAATAAGAATGACATATATATATATATATATATATATATTTAAATTACAAATTATTTGGCCCAAAAATGAGCTAGTGCATTTGTTATTTGGTGTATCAGGCCCGTCATCAGACGATTCACTAAAGCCAATGATGGTAACTGAATCTTCTCGAAGTCTCGAACTATAGACGATCCAATATTTTTTGAAAGTTTATAATGGTCATCTCGAGCCCGATGCCTTGTCCCTTGAAATCCAAGCTATCGTGTTTGCACATGTGACTTTCCGCTATTCTTGGGAGTTATACGGAAAGATTTGGCCTGCACTCCTTTCCCATAATATATTTCTTTCCTTCTCGGGTAAGTAACGTGATTCATGAATTGGAGCTAACTCATCTTTATGAGGACGTGGTCAAGGAGCGTTTGGTCCCGAACTACGTCTCTAGTCCCTGGTGAAATCTTTGAATCTTTGCCTTCACTTTACTCTTCCCCCGTTCCGTCCTGGCTGGGGACTTGTGTCCAATGGCCGGTTGTGGTATTGCATAATCCTTTAGGGTGGATCCCATTCTATAAGGAATTAGGGAGCCAGCATGCGTTTATATAGTGGTTTCCGCCCTATACGTTATCAGCTAGTAAAAACGAATGAGTTAAAAAGTAAATTTGGATGCCTGTAGTTAAAACCATTTTAAAGCTTCAATCCCACGTAGAAGCAAGAAAGTAGATTTTTCTAGCTAATATACCATAGTGTATACAAATCATTTATTTCTTGGCTAGTATCATGTTATCAAACACTAAAACTTCACCAATTATATAAAAAATGAAATTAATGGGTGAAATTGTGGCATTCATAAATTAATATCAACTGAAAAGTTTAAAAGAAAAGAAAAATAACTTTTGGAAGTTAGAATTAAGCTAAAAAATCATTTATGTCTAGGCTAGTACTTATGCTTAACATAGTTCATCCAAGTAGCTTCAACTCCTCAAGAGATAAACGATTAGTAAGTAAGCACATAAAGGGTGGTGTATATTACTGAAAGTGCACGAGTCAACATTTAGGTACGTCATTAAGATAACTAATATAAAGTTCATCTCAACCTTACATCCCACATTGGTTAAAAAAATGAAATACTCTTTCTTTATTTACCGAAGAGTATAACAGCTATGCGTATTTGGAATTTGGATTAGTCTCCTAATCCATGAATTGCGTTGTCACTTTGCAATCGTATTTGGCCTTCGTATCAATTATCCGAGTATCAGTAAAAGTCAACAGTTAGTACTTAGTTACTTGGTTAAATTTTTTTGTTAATAGTTTTCTCAGCCATGCATCTATCCCACATTGGTCAAAGAATTGAAATGTACTATGGTTATATCCTATATCGTATCCGGACACATTGGGTAATGATTAATATACAGTTTCGAGTTGTGCAGTTGTGGCTGAAAGTAAGAATATGAATTCAGCCGCATTCTCACTAGCTCGAAAATGTATACCAATTCATTAACTTTTATAATATTTATTAACACAAAGAATGTCCGTAAACTTGTGGTTTAAACTAGTGATGTATGTCATACACACAAAGAAAAGCAAAATACGATTTCTAATAGCTTTGTGGGGAACAACAGATTTATAAGTTTCACCACAATGAAAATAAATAAATATTGTTTGCAAGAATAAATTTCAACACGATAATTTGTACACTTTCACCTATAGAGCCATGGGATATTTGGGTCTACAATCTTATTTCAGGTTTGATTTTGAAAGAAAATTGTGAGGCTAAATAACTTGTATATGATACTTTTTGGTACATAAAATCAAGAAAAAAAAAGAATGTTTCTAGCTTACTAGATAAGATACTACAGTATAACCGGATAACATGTGTTGAGATAGATAATGTTATTTATCTCTATATTATTTATGAGGTATTGTCATTTTTCATTGGGCAAACGATTGAAAAAAATATCATACTTGTCATAATTTCTTTTTGTGAGTAGCGAACAATTTTTTTTTTGCTTTTGTGGGTACTTTTCTTTCAAATTTATTCTTTTTAGGGTATTTTGCTAAATTTTTGAACATTTTCGCCCCTCTTAGCTAATATGATTTTTCTTTCCCGAAAGGCAAAAATGTCACATACTACCCTAAAATTAATGAATTTGAAAGGAGAGTACCCACAAAAGCAAAAAAAATTGTTCGCTACCCACAAAAAAAATGATGGTAAGTATGATACTTTTTCAATCATTTGCCCTTTTTCATTTCCTTTACTACGACTTTATTTATAAAATCTATCTTACAATACTTCTTTCCGGTGAAATAAAATAAAGGGATAATAATCATTTTCCACTGTTTAAAAGTTATAAACTATGTTTGGCACATGAGATTATAGAGAGATTATGCTTATTTTTATAAAAAATAAGCTACTTAAAAAGTAATCTGTGTTTGGCAGACATAACTTATAAGAGATTATAAAAAGAATAATCTTCTATAATCCCTGAAAATAAAATGTTACTTCATGTACTTTATAAAAATAATCTTTTTTTATAAATTTTTTCGGTAAAAGAACCAGTACCAACATCATCAACAGCACAATTTATTTTGGGGCATTTACATACATCCCCACCCAAACTTCAATAATTACATATTTCCCCAAAGCATGCTTTAATAGCATTGTACATCATGCATTAAAAACTTGTGTTTTGGGGAAATATGTAATTTTTGAAGTTTCCTTGGGTATATATGAAATTCCCTCATTTATTTTTGCCAAACATACCCATGACCGAATGAAAGACCCCAACGAAACTTATCCAAGAACTTTATTTCTGGCCCATGATGTAAATCAGTTGGCCCAGTTTGAGCCCATTATACAGCCCACTAAACCAGGTGATCGAAACTCGTAAGCCACCCTTAGGTTACAAGTCGATATCATATTCATATTGGTTAATGGGAAGGGATCCGGTGAGAAGATTAACTAAAATTAAAAGAATGAGAAGGATTTCACATTTCAAATAAGAGGAAAAAATTTAAGGGGAGATGCATCTACTTTTGTAGGTGCATCAGAAATACGTTGTTATTGTTTCTTCTTACCCTTTTCATTTTAATTTTTATTCTCATTTGATTATAACTCGTTGGTTAACATGTATAAATCTGTTAAGTTTCAAGTCAGTTAAAGATCTCAAACTATCACAAAAAAAGGTTTTAATAATAAAATTAAGAGACAAAATGTATATAGGCACACGAATACGTATGAACCATTGAGTGGCATTAAGATATAAACGGCCTATAATGACCACATAGATGACGTAGATTACTCCATGAATTAGCAGTAGATCGTTTTAGGTACCTAAGCATCTATCTTTAACGAAAATAATTTCAGCATTGAATCCCACATCGGATAAGAAAATAAGTTTTTTTCTATCTAAGATAATATAGCCTTTATGGATTGAATGTGTTAAGAATAGTATGTATTATGCTTTCTAGCTTCGAATAAATATGTGCTAAATTAAAAAGATACATTTTCATTTGGAGCAAGAAAATATAAATGAACTCTTGACTTTTATTTCTTCTTTTTTTAACAACGACACAAAACATTATATTTACAACGATCGAGGTATTTAGCGTTTTGGATCAAGGTATAGGTTAATCGGCGTTGGATGCAAATATTTGTGATAAGATATGCATTTTCAATAGAAAATTATAGGAATTTTTAGCTCGTGTTATTTAAGTGGTGGGTGTATACTAATTTTTTGAAGAAGAGTGTTCATCAATTTTGCGATGTTGTGCATGTTGTGTTAACCTATTAGAAATATATTTAAAAACTTACATTACAGATGCTTTTGGAAGAGTATGTATAGGGTATGCATGTACAAACTGTCGCCTCAAGTATGTCCGTCTTTGTGTTTAATACTTTATAAAAAGATCTTAAAAGTATTCAAAACCTATTTTAGAAAAGCTTTTGGTCTAGAAAAGATAATAGTCCGTACATCTTAATTTTGTTATTGTTAAACATAAAAATATTGGAAGAAGACTCCAGTTTTGTATTCATCAATATTTATTCTAAAAATGTTAAGACAATGAATATCATCATATTTCAAAGCTGATATTTTGCAACAATGGAACATTAATACGAACATTTATCAATAATTTAGCAGTATTTGTTAGATATTTGATGAGGTTGTATAGTATATATATTACTTTACAATAATGCATGTATGGTGGGGGTGTGATTTACAATTATATGAGATATCAAGGTCTATATGCTAAAAGTGATTAGTGATTATCATGGATGAATTGGTCTCCTTAAGAAATCTCATGCACTGTGTACACATTCATGGTAGATATCATGCAACGGGTTAATTTATTGAGTCAAAATTTTGTCCTTTATTTTCTCAACAACTTGTTTAGTGGGAGGTTAACTTTTAACTATAAATAAGGCAATTATCCATGAGTCGTAGATACACACAAACAATCAACTGCTTGATATTATAACTGTAATCTTCCCATCTTACATTATTCGTGAATCACTTTCTACTATCACCGGTGTTTTGTGTTGATTCGGTTGCTGCCGAATAGACACGTGTTGGCTGCATCAAATCTTGGGGCTTGTACAATTGTAGACTCGCAGCAAATATACGAGTTCGTATTAAGCTTAAAGGACAAGAGTCATTCCGTGCAGTTTTGTGTTCTTTTTTGTTAGTTTGTTGCAGGTTCATTGTTGCTGTTTGAAGTGGTTTCCGGTTGCTGTCCGGGTTATTTATTTGGGCTCTTAGTTCGTATTTGTTAGGGTGCCATTGTTGTTGCTGCATTAACTTACATATTTCAACAGTATTGAGATATAAAAGAATCTATAAATATACTAATAATGTTTATGGAATGAATATGTAATGCTTCCTAGCTTGAAATGAAGACGTGCTTTGTAAAAGATAGTATAAAACTATAAATGAACGTACCCTTAATTTTCTTTTTCTTTTGTTGTTTTAACGACTAAAAACTATATGAGGTAGATTTTTTTTCTTCTTTTTTTGGATTATGGAATAGGTTTAATACTTCGTGAAAAAGTTGGATATTTGAATTTGAATGATGGATTTTCTAATCTAAAATTCAGTTCACTATGATTTGATGTAATAAAAATCGATAGTTTCCAAAACCTATCTTGCAAAAACTTTTGGCTTAGAAAATTATAAACATGTATTAACTTGTTACAGCTGAACAAAGTACATTCTTCAATTCGTTGGTACAAAACATTGGTAAAACTTGGTATATTACGTTAGTATATCCCACATAGATTAGATAATAGAAATGTAGGTGGCTAATATACCATAATGGATATGTATCATTTGTGTTAAGATTAATATATTGTTTTCATGTAACACATTGACGTGCTGAATGAAAGCATTACTCATTTATTTAGCATGTCTGCGTCTTGCTTGAAATTTAATATAAATTGTTAACTTTTTTCTTTTGTGAAGTAATTTTAGAGGTTAGAAAAACTGATCTAATATCAAATTTTGGCTCATGGAATTTCAAAGATTTGTTCGTTAGCTTTAAGAATGTCTATATGTAAAAGATTCACGACTAATCAACCTTATCTTTACAACTAAATCTCGATTCACTTTCCCAATATTGAAAACACAAACAGAAATAGATTAATTCGATTGAGAATGTCCATATTATTTTGATTTTTGAACACTATCATTTTTCAGTGGATGATATTGTACTCCATGTAATGTCTCTGAAAGTCTGAATCCGCTTGCATCGTATATATACATATTCGAACAACTGATGAGAGGAACATAATATACCCTAGCAATGATGTATGATATTTTTGTACAAGAAGTTTGCATTTTTTAAACAAGTATGTATATATACATGACTGCTCAATAGAGGGTTTCGATCTTAGAAAATAAGTGTTTTTATACTGATACAACAATCTTAACTAACGCTTTCTTACATAGGAAGTAGTTGCATGTTGTACTTAATGAGAATCCGAAAATTGTATTTAGCTCCGTCAATTTTTAGTTGTCACCATCTAGCATGGACGAACAACCACCATCTTAATCATATTTCTCATTTGATTCTCACTCTAAATACCTATATTAAAGCTACGCAAAACTTGAAGTATGTATAACGAGTAATAACTTATGATTTATGAATAAGTGTAAAATCGCCTCTTTTGGTGACCTCTGTATACAACATGTGTAAGTTTAGTTCCTTTCCTCCTATGACAAAACCCCCCATCATTTCCAACTTTACATTAGGGCATAAATAAATCTGTATTCATGATTAACACACATGGTTTACTCGTGAACCAAAGATGACTAGTTTGTAGTGAAAAAATAAAAACAAATCCTTAAGAGTGGACGGTGTGGGCTCGCCGTGGGCTCGCCGTCGCCTACGTGGCCGGCGTCGCCTACGTGGCCGGCCGCCGTGGCTCGCCGCCACACCGACGTGGTTCGTTGTGGCTCGCCGTCGGCTACCAAATCGTGGGGACGACGAGCTGGATCTCCTGACAAAAAGCAAGTTTACGTTATAAAATGAGATGCTGTGGTTAGTTGTGGGGCCCAAATGAAGAGGTTGAGGTTTGTTATGAGTGAAGAGGGGGTTTGTTGTGGTTAGTTGTGGGAAAATGAGATGCTGATGTGGCGCTGAGGTGGCGCGACGATGAAGTAATGCCTTGTTATGGTACCTAGCTCTCTAATAGCTATGTAATAAAACCAAAAACAAGGAAAATAAAGAGGATAGATTACATGAGTTTGGTGCCCAAGAAGTATGGAAACTATGTAGTGTTTCCTGAAAGAGAGATGAGTCTTTAATAATATCGCCATGAGAGGCCGATGTCATAAGATCAAAGAATAGGTTGAGTCACCGGTGACTTTTCCAATCAGCCACATGAAAGAGTCACCATAACATTAAGAAATAGACTACCAGAAAACACACACACTTACAAGAGATGAGAATGACAGTGGTAATATTTCTTTATTTCAACTGACAACTCTATGAAATAAAACAGCCTCCAACGATTATTTTAGATCCAAACATACATATTTCATAACAGGTTATTATTAGCCCACAAAACTTAGTGATCGAAACCAACCCTTGAGCGATTTCCCATCGTTTCATGTCGCTTAAGTTGTATAAGATCTTAAGTTATCTATACTACTTTATAAAATGTTTGGGACTTGCTAAATAAAGTAGTCTTAAAACTTGTAAGACCAAAAACATTTCTTAATAAAGAAATAACAATCCATTTAGTCAAAAGAAACAACAATCCATTTAGTCTTATGCTTGCTACATTAAAGCCATGTAATAAAAGCTATAATAATAGAGCTATAAATTTCTCTACAAAATAAAAAGCTTACTGCTTTTAATAGCCTTAAACTTACACGTCCAAAATTGTTGTTACACAAAAGGGCTAAAAATCAGTCAAAGACTTTTTACTAATAGCTTCCATCACAATTTTCATAAATAAATAAGTAACAACCGAGACTTGTAACATAACAATTGTAACAGCCCATTGAATTGTTAAGTTGTAACTGCCCATCGACACCATCATCACCATGTTTAATCCCTCCCGTAACCTCCCAACTATATATAACCCAAACTAAAAAATAAAACACACCAAATCCCACAACCACATAAACACAACCACATGCCACCGGAACACATCTCTACCGCTGCCAAGACTGTGTTTGGTATTTGTGTCTTTTCGGTGTCCTGCAGTCGACAATGACACAAACTTACAACAACTCACATCAATTCCCTAACTCACAAACAGTCAACAAAAACAATAAGAAAGAAGATAAGAAAACCAAAAATGAGAAACAGTAGCCACTCACCAACAACAAATCCATCTAACCTAAAACCCATCACCACCTCATCACATAAACAATAACAATCGACATCACCATACATCTACAACTAAAACCCATCACCACCTCACCACGAGTTATCAAGCAACCCGAGTCAAAACTCGTGGGTTTTTTGACCTACCTTTGTTTTGACACAACAAGAAGACCGGTGGTGGCTTCGTGGTGCTGTTAAGGTGGCGCGTGAGTGGTGGTCGAGAGGTGGGGGAGGGTTTTTAGGCGCGTGACCTAGGAGATCGGGTAGACAGGAGAGTGGGGAGTGTTTTGAGGTGGGTGGTGTAGTATGGGTGGCGACGGTGTGGTGGTGGTGGTGGCTTGAAGTAGCCGGCGGCTAGGGTGTAAAAGAGAGAGAGAAATTTTTTGATGATGATGGTGATAATATGTGTTTTTGTGTGTGAGATGTGGAGATATATACCACATGGACGATTTTTGTATTTTTACTCTTTAAAATTGATATAATTTCAAAAATGGTGAGAGTGTGGGGCGCGGCCAAGTAAAACCACAATGACCAATCCGTAGTTTTTCTAAAGTTTCCCCGATTCTTCTATTCCCGATCTCAAATGTTTCTATTAAAAGTCTATTAAGTTCCTCTCGAGTCATTTGTATTTGCATCACTCTCGTACCCTACTATTGTCATTTGTATTTGCATCACTCTCGTACCCTACTATTTTTATAAAAAAAAGTTTGTTATTGCTTAAAGTTATTCCAACTTAAAACTATCATCATTTGTAAATTTATTGTCACGAAGTTATGGTAAATGTGTTGATGGATTAGTAGTTTAGTCATTTTATTTGAAGTTTTACTTGTAATGTTTTTAAATGTATTTGAATTATTATGTAATGGTTGAAAAAAAATGTCGGTCGCCTTGCTGTGCTTAAAAGTTCACACGAAAAACATTTGTTCGCAATAAAAATGGTCATCGGGTACCCGCCGCCGCATTGCGCGGGTACCCTTCTAGTTTTTATAAAAACATTGATAATAAATCCGCAAATGATCTATGATGGCCATGCATATGGTACATGGTAAATTAATAAGACTGCACGGGTCAATAAATTAGCTACCTTCTGATTTTTTCCGATAAACCATTTCAACATTTAGTCCCACATTGGTTTAAGAAATAAAATGTTGGTAGCTAATATACCAAAGTGTATATGGCTTACATGTTTGTGAACTAGTATAATGTTTACAAACTGTAAGAAATTCTATATAGATCACCTCAAGTAAATAATAAATACATTCTTGTTTACCTTCTTTTTATCAGTTAGTCTAAGGTTTTATGATATATGTTCATCCAACGTCAAACTCATGATACATGGTTGCACACATGGAGTGAACTTGAACGGTTTATGGAGGGGCCACTAGAAAAATATTTATATTAAGGGATGATATACACTACGCTGAAATTTTTGTATTAAAAATGACGAAAACCATAATATATAAGGGTATAAAATGTAGGGATAATTTCATATATACCCAACTTAAACATCAAAATGACATATATACTCAAAATACAAGTTTTAATGCATGATATACAATATGTTAAAGCATATTTTGGGTAAATATGACATTATGTTGTTTTAGTTGGGCAAATATGAAATTTTTCCTAAAATGTACACAGGGTAAAAAAAATTAGGAGGGGGTTGGGGGGGGGGGGGGGGGGGGGGGGAGCAACCCCCTCGGTCCCTTCTAAGTTTCGGCCCTGATTGCACACACAAACATTTTCGACAACTATAAAACAAGAAATATGTCAAATAACATAACAACATCAAGTAGACCTTGTGAGTTACTTTTATTAACTTACACAAAATAAAAGTTGTATGAGAATATGTAAACTAAAATGTTGTTCCGTGACTCGTTTATCTTTTTCGTAAACTATTTTCGTCATAGCTAGTATATTTTAACTCGAGCAGCGCTTGTTTTACAAAGATTCGTTTAGTTTACGGGCAAGTAGTACAAAGATTAGTTTTTTCATGTGGAATGATGAAAATGTATTGTGGACTTGTGAATGATTGGGTATATCTTGTTGAATATCTGAATCCAATTGCAACAGTCCCTTATTAATAGTATTCCAATTGCAACGGTCTATGGTGAGCACCCATGATATTAATTAATAGATCGGATACTTAAAAACCCAAAAGAAATTGCAAAAGTAAAGAGAAAATCTAAGCAACTATTGATAAAAGCCATTTCAATCTTACAATCCCACATAGAAAAAAGAAAATAAATGTTGCTTGCTATTATACCATAGTGTATATGTTTCACTTGTGTTCGGATTAATATCATGTTTTCGATTGTGCTGTATCAACCATGTAAATGAAAACAAATAAAAATTTACAGGTTTGATCAGTGCAATCTGAAATTGATTTGAACTCTGAATCTTTTTAAAATAATACAGTAACTATCAACCATTGGATCAAATCTAATGACTCAAAATTGATTTGTTTTTTTTTTTTCTTTTTTTTTCCATTTATGCCCCTAAATGAGGGGTTGTTTTTGTAAATTGTTGGGAATGTTATTGATGTTATTGGGATGTTATGGTTGTGGGTGTTTTTTGAGGATGTTAATGTTAAATGTTAAAGCTGATGTGGCGCTGACGTAGACGGTGTTATTGGTGTTATGGTGTTATGAATGAGGATGCTCTAAGAATATCAAATTAAATTTATTCTCTTATATAAGAAGAGATTTAAAAAAAAAACTGAGAAAGGTGTTTAGCAATAAAATTGGACAATGAGAGTGAATCATTTTGTCATATGTCAAAATTGAGACATCGGCAAATAAAAATACAAAATTGAAATAATATAGTCAAACACATCTAAATTTCATGCAACAAAATAGTATGTACAAAACCACATGTGTGGATTTTATAAAATTAAAAAAAATAATAAAAAAATTTTAGTCATTAATCTTTTTATTAGTTACATGGGCATGTGTCGATTGTAAAATCTTTGCATCAAAATTGCGTATCATGAAACTTATAATTTGTAACTCAAGCTAAAAATAAGGGCAGCTTAAAAATATGAAATTCTGGTATACGTAGACTTATGTAGATTACGATAGCAAAATTGATGTTCATTTCTAGATTTATGTGCCTTAATACAATGAAGTGTAAATGGATTACAATCTATATCCAATATGAAGCATAATAAAAATTGAGGATTTGAGGCAATATATGTTTAACACACTTAGCAGGGAAACAAACAACAAACAGGTGCTTGAAACACCGCATCATGAAAAAAGAAACGATATTGCCACCACGAAAGTGACTCTAACATGTGTTTGTATAGTTGTATACTCCTTATCAATCTACTCCATATCATGAGCAAAGGTTGACCACTAAATTCATGTTTTCACTTCGAATCCTTTCTCAGTGAAATAAAAATTTGCTTCATTTTTCAAGTGTTTGACTCGAATAAAAGTCCAGTATGTTAGTAGTTCAAAGCAATCATCGAATGTTGTTCGAAACGTTGCCGTTGAGTTGCAAGTGATAGCATACAGAATGAAAGATCTTTGAATAAAATTGAATCGGTACTAGAAAGTCGTTAATTGAAACATTACTTTTGGAATTTAACCCATCAAAAATTCATAATGAAAAACCCACATTAACAAGAGAGTAGAAACATGTTTTTGTATTCTTGAATACTTGTAGCTACTTTTAATCCCACATAGGTTAAAGAAGAGAGATAGTGCTAGATTATATACCACAATGCATTCAATTCATATATATAAGTAAGAGTATAATGCTTTCAAGCTGAAGGTTCTATATCACTAAATCAACATGTCTAGTGACTTTCACCCTCTACTTGGAAAGTTTATACAATTCCTTAACTTTTAGTGCTATATTTTTTCGACAATAGACTTTAAAACACCCAAACAGTAGCTGAAGGACCTCTTTTGATTTAAGTTAATAGGAAAAAGAATACATATGGATATAATAACAAGTTAACGAGCTGAGATACGGTTATTCTTGTGTTTTTTTTGCCAACAACTTGATGATAATTGGCAGGCGCTAGTATAAGTTGTTTCCTATAAATTTTAGGGTGAATTACATACATCCCCAATATAGCCTTATTAATTACATATTTCCCCACCAAACATTTAAAATAACAAATATACCCATAATTACTAATTTTCACTTAAAGACACTTGCACCCTTTTAATAACCCTCCATTTGAGCGCCAAACCATTATTTTTTTACCGCCACTTATTTCTTTGCCGTCATTCTTATCAAAAGGTAAACATAATTTATTCATTTTTTCGGCTTTTACCTACCAATAAGCAGGGGCGGTACTACAATGGGGGCAGTGTGGGCAACTGCCCCCACAAAGTTTACTCGAGTAATGTCGATTTTTTGAAAATGATAAGTGATTTTCATTTTGCCCCCATAAATGAGTAATAGTATAATGGTGAAAATTTATCAAATAGTTGCGTCATAGTCAAGCGGTTAAAGACATTTGCACTTTTGTTGACATTTAATGTTCGATTCTTCGCTACTCTATAGATTTTTGTGAAGTTTTGACATCGAACTTTTTGTTTTTGCTTCAACTACTTTGTGTTAATCTCGATTAAGAAAAGTACGTATGTGCTAAATATCGTGCATATCATCACCAATTCTTAGTTGTGGTTCTCGCATGCAAACAAATACCAAAAAAGTTCACTTTCATTCAAAGTAAAATCGATTTCATTATAGCAACAAAGGTCGAGTTACTAGCATGACCCGACCTGATATCCATTTGTAACTTTTGCCCCCTCTTAAAAAAAATTCTAGTACCGCCCCTGCCAATAAGCTCATCAGTTTTCAACATGTAAGCATCATTTATTAATTTATTCATTTTGATGTTCAAACATGATAATTTTAATGTGAAACTGAAGGCCATAACAAGGAGTAATCAATCACGTGGTTACAATATTTAGATACGATCATGCTGTTGTAAAAGAGAATTACTCCTGTGATGGTTCTTGGAAAGAGACGAACTAATTTTTGAGATGCTTTTTTATGATGTTATTTTTCTCAAACGAGTTGTGTTTCAAAATTCTATTATCCTTAATTAAGATGCATTATTGGGTTAAGTATGAGACCGTGATGATAGGTCATATGGTTATTTTTACACATAATCGCATGCGGAGTAGTTAAGATGGGCGATAGTGTAGACTCAAATATCCAAAAAATCTCACAACCAAGATGCGGGAACGTGGTTGAATCACCAACACTTGGGTATGTTTATGCAATATTTAGGGTGCGAAATTTTCTTTCATTGAAGTAGATAATTTTGTGCATAACTCTTAAGTTTGAATGATTTTAATTTCAGACAAGTCGCATCCAAATACAAGCTAAAACTAAAATATGGAGGATACTTTCGGTTAGCGAAGAACTCGTCTAAGAAGAGAAGATATTGTTATGGACATCCAAAAAGCATCTATATCGACACATGCTTGTACCACTTAAGGGATCTAATTGAAGAAGCGATAACTCATTACCTATCAAATAGCGATCTAGTTCTCTCAATTCTTTTTGTTGACAAATATGCAGCACATCAATCTTTCATTGAACTTGATTCCGATGAGAATTTCAAAATGATGCTTGACATGCATGAGGCGGAGAAAGAAGTAACTATATACGTGACGACGGAGAATAATGCTTGCGACATGAATGAACTACAACAAAGGTAAATTCTATTATATGAATTGGTATATTTTTCCACTAACATAAGGATAACTATCCAATTTGTAGGGTATGTATGGCCAAAATATAGATGTTTGTCCTGTCCTCTTGATATTCTTTAACAATTGATTTGGATCAGCATTTCCACTAACTGTTATGTTGCTTTGCTTTCTCTTCACATCCACACTCTTCACACCTATTTTGAGGTATATCTTTCCACTTATCTAAGTTATACGTTGGTATAGGGGTCAAGATGAATATGTTGATGAACCACATGATGATGATGACTCGGAAAATTGCCCAAGCGAAGAAAGTTACCATAGTCATCTTAGCACTGATAATGAAAATGAGCTACTAAACTATGAAGATGGGACTTGCTTACAAACTAACAAAAGTCCAATCATGAAAGTGAATTCAAGATTTGGGAATGTGGTTCAATTTAGAAGAGCTTTAAACCATTATGCACTAATAAATGAATTTGAGTACTTAATCGAGAAAAGTGAACCAACACGGTTTACAGCAAGGTGTGCGAACTTAACGTGCAAGTGGAATATTCATGCTTACATCATGGATGATAAAGTTACATTTGAAGTAAGTATATAATGAACTTCGTTTCATTTTTATAATCGTTTAAGTTATATTGAACTTAGTAAAATGCTTGTATCTCTAACATAACTCATTTATTCTATAAAATTCTTGTAGGTTAAGAAATTGGTAGAAGAACATTCTTGTATCCGAAGCAACAAAGGTGGTAATAGGCGTGCAACTCAAGGATGGGTTGCAAATGTAGTTAGTGATAAGTTAAAATCTGATGGGGATGTATCAGTTACACATCTTATGAAATGGTTGATGAAACACTATAATGTTGAACTACCATACCAAAAGGTATATAGAGGTAAATAGAATTATGTCACATGATGAATCGAAAAGAAAGAAAAAATGTCCGAGATGTCATAATACTGGACATCATGAAAAAAAATGCAAGAATCCGGCACCTGAACCATCAAAAGATTTTGAAGAATCTGAAGCATCAACGAGTAAAAGGTAAAGAAATTTTTGGGTCCATTTTATTTTTCATTAGATAAGATATCTCAATACTTGTAGAATGTTGACAATCATTTGTTTGTTAGTGGTCGAAAAAAGAATGCTGCTAAAAAGAAGAAAACATAGTCGAAGTATGGTGCAGGAAACTCAATTGGTCAAGAGATGGGTTTCTTTTCAAGACTTGGTCACTGCTTGTGCTTAAATTCGGATTTGAAGATGAATAAAGTAGGAATCAATTATTTGTTTTGTTTGACTTTAGTCGTTAGTTTTTGTTATTTAATTTGGATATACAAAAACAATGTCAGTTGGTTTGCATTGGTTTGCATTGGTTGATGGAATGCTCCAAAGTGAGAAAGATTTGCAGACATGGTTTTTTTTTTATTGAAATGTGATTTTATTTTATATAGATGTTCTACTTATTTGATGTTCGAGTGAGAATGATAGAAAAGGGTACAATTGTCATATTTTAAATAGTTTATGATAAATTAAATAAGATGGGTAAATATGTAGTTAAATAAATAAATTTGGGTATATTTGTTATTTTAGATGTTTGGTGGGGAAATATGTAATTAGTAAGGTTATATTGGGGATGTATGTAATTCACCCTAAATTTTACATTGTGCTTCGATTTATGTTGGTATCCTTATTTTTTTAACGGCGGATTATTATTAAAAAAGCTAGCAAGAAGCTAGGCAAAAGAAATTACATGGAAATAGCGTTTAAAGGGTTATTTAGCCATGGTATCCTTATTCTTTTTTCTCTTTTTGTTGAACCTGGTATCCGTTCCTTCCTTCCGTTTATGATGAGCTAATAAATCACCATTACATTGATCTGAGATATATGATGCTTGTTCATGTTGAATTGTTTCAACCAAGTTAGTGACAAGAGCTCAACGTTTGTTTTTATGAATAGTTGTATTAATTTATAATCCCACATTGGTCAATAAGAGAAACTTTTGAAAATAAATATCAGCACAATAATTTGTACACTTTCACCGGTAAACAATATTATTTTGGGTAGGTTTTGAAAGAAAATCGCTAGGCAAATAACTTGTAAACCCAAACAGAGATAGAAATGTTGCTAGCTTACTAGCTAAGATGCTACACTATAATTATTATGTGTTGTGATTAATAATGTTATTTATTTTGAAATTGTTTATAAGCATAAGCGACCTCGTCCTTTGAATGATTCACTTACGTTCTTCATTGATTTATCATACTCAAATCGGCAATATAACTTTAAACAATGCAAACTTTATCATATTTTTTCTCAGTGAAATAAAATAAAGGGATACTCATTTCCTAGTGTTAAGACTTATAACCGAATAAAATACCTAAACGATACTTATAACCAAGAACTTTATTTCTGGCCCATGATGTAAACACTCGGCCCATTAGATTGCCCACTAAGAACGGATATTTTAATACACTACATATGCTCACGAATATGTTTCCATTATTGAGTAGCATTAAGAGCGGTGGGTGTGGGTGCGTCGTGGCTCGCCGTCGGTTGAGGTGGATCTTCGCCGTGGCTCGCCGTCATACCAGGACCCCTTTTTGTGGCTCGTCGTGATCAAGTTTGCAGTGGTGACGATGAGGGCAAAAATCTAACACCTACGGATATAATAATTGAATTTCAAAATTATATCCGTTATTAAACGGATATTTTCTTTCTTATTTATTTATTTTTTTTAAACTTTCCACCCCTATATAAACATATCATAATCATCATTTTTATCATCTTCATCTCCTCCATCTTCAATCAAAATACTAAACCATTTCAATCAAACTCAACACACTTTTACACACTATAAAATCTACGTATATAAACATGAGTGAATCATCTTTTTTCGGTGAAAATGACATTGAAGAGTTAGCGGACTTAGAAATGTTTATTCAAGAGTTTGAGGCAGAGCAAACGTTGCAAGAACAAGAAGCCGGTCCTTCAAACCAGCGTCGATTCGTCCCCCGTGAACGTGAAGTTGCTGAAGCACGTCTACTTGCTGACTATTTTGGTGACAACCCAAAATATACGGATGATAATTTTAGGCGTCGCTTTCGTATGAGCCATAGTCTATTTTTACAAATAGTACAAGGTATTGAAACATATATTGAAACTCATCATCCTCTTCTCAAGCATTTTGATTTCTTTAGAGTGCGACCAGATTGTTGGGGTGTAATGAGTTTTAGTGTGATTATGAAATGCACATGTGCCCTACGCCAATTGGCTTACGGGGTAGCACCCGATGCATTAGATGAGTATTTACAAATAGGTGAACACTGTGCACGCGATTGCCTAGATTTTTTTTACTATGGGCATAATCCATCTATATGTTAAGGAGTTTTTAAGAAAACCAGATGAGGATGACATTCGTCACTTATACCATGTACATAACATTGTTCATAAGCTTTCGGGAATGTTGGAGAGCATCGATTGTATGCACTGGGAATGGAAAAATTGTCCGAAATAATGGCAAGGCCAATTTCACAAAGGTGATAAAAAATAATCAACTATAATGCTTGAAGCCGTTGCTTCATACGATTTGTGGATTTGGCATGCATTTTTTGGGGTAGCGGGTGCGAATGACGATCTTACGGTTTTAAATAATTCTCTGTTATTCGACGACCTGCTTGATGACATCGCCCCTGAGGTTGAGTTTGAAGTATACGGGTATAAATTTAAGCAAGGGTATTATCTAGCTGACGGAATTTACCCGGAGTTGGCATATTTTGTCAAGTCATTTACAGTTGCAAGTAACCCAAAAAATGCCGCATTCAAAGCGAAACAAGAAAGTGCTCGAAAAGATATCGAAAGAGCTTTTGGTGTCCTCCAAGGACGTTGGCATATCATTGCCCAACCTGTGCGTGCATTTACTATTGGCAAGTTACGGAGAATCATGTACTCGTGCATCATATTGCATAACATGATTTTGTCGTATCTTTATTTTATGTTTCATATGTTTTTTATTATGTTGTATTGTATTTTTATTTTTAATGAAATGAATTTAGTTTATTTGAAAATTTGAATAAAAAAAATAAAGTGGTAGTTGTGGGCCCCAAATGAAGAGGTTGAGGTATGTTATGAGGGAGGGGTTTGTTGTGGTTAGTTGTGGAGGTTTGTTATCCTGATGTGGCGCTGAGGTGACCGTGATGAAGAGGTATTCCCATATCACCACACATCTTGCTCTAAGATATAAACAGTCTACAATGACGACATACATGGCGTAAATTAATTAGTAAAACTACATGAATTAGCAGTAGATCGATTTAGGTACCTTAGCATCTATCTTAAAAAAAAAAAAAAAAAAAAAAAAAAAAAAAAAAAAAAAACATTGAATCCCACATAGGATAAGAAAATAAGTTTTTTCTATCTAATATACTATAGCCTTTACGGATTGAATGTGTTAAGACTAGTATTATGCTTTCTAGCTTCGAATGAATATGTGCTAAATAAAAAAGGTACTTCTCCATTTGGAGCTAGAAAATATAAATGAACTCTTGATTTTTTATTATTATTATTTTCTTGTTCTTAACAACTCAACACATTATATTTACAACTATTGAGGTATTTAGCGTTTTGGATCAAGGTATAGGTTTAATCCGCGTCGGATGCAATAAGATATGCATTTTCAATAGAAAATTCTAGGAATTTTTAGCTTGTGTTATTTAAGTGGTGGGTGTATACTAATTTTGAAGTAGTGTGTTCATCAATTTTGGAGATGTTGTGTATGTTGTGTTAACCTATTAGAAATATATTTTAAAATATTACATTACGGATGCTTTTAAAAGAGTATGATAGGGTATGCATGTACAAACCCTTGCCTCAAGTATGTCCGTTTTTGTGTTTAATAATTTATAAAATATCTTAATAGTATTCAAAACCTATTTTGAAAAAGCTTTTGGTCTAGAAAAGATAATACTCCGTACATCTTAATTTGTTACCGTTAAACATAATAATATTGATAGGCGACTGGAATTTTGTATTCATCAAAATGTATTCATCATATTTCAAAGCTGATATTTTGCGACAATGGAAACATTAAGACGAACATGTATCATCGTATCAATAATTTAGCATTATTGAGACATAAAACAATCTATAAGTATACTATAATGTTTATGGAATGAATGTGTAAAGGTTAGTATTATACTTCCTAGCTTGAAATGAAGATGTGCTTAGTAAAAGATAGTATAAAATATAGAATGTACCCTTGATTTTCCTTTTTCTTTTGGTTTTTTAACGATTAAAAACTTTATATTTACAAAGATTGAGGTAGAGTTTTTATTTATTTATTTATTTATTTTTTTAAATTGTTTTGGATTATGGGATAAGTTTAATACTTTGTGAAAAAGTTGGATATTTGAATTTCAATGACGGATTTAATGTAATAAACATGTATTAACTTGTTACAGCCGAACAAAGTACATCCTTCGTTGGTATGAAACATGGTTAAAACTTGGTAATTTGGTATATTACGCTAGTAAAAGTGCATGAGTCCTTGGGGTAACTTGTAAGTTTTAGATGATATATATCCCACATAGATTTGATAATAGAAATGTAGGTGGCTAATATACCATGATGGATATGTATCATTTGTGTTAAGATTAATATCTTGTTTTCATGTACGACATTGATGTGCTGAATGAAAACATTATTCATTTATTTAGTAGATTAATGTCATGCTTGCAAATTAATATAAATTGTTAACTTTTTTTTAGTGAAGTAATTTTAGAAGTTAGAAAAACTGATCTAATATCAAATTTTGGCTCTTTCATAAGAGGAAATAATGGAATTTCAAAGATTTATTCATTAGCTTCAAGAATGTCTATATGTAAAACAAGGTTGCAAAAATCGCTAGGGGATAGCGTGGCGGCTGAGTACCGCCTAACGATTAATCAGTTAGGCGGGGATTAATCGGATTGGATTTTTTATATATAAAGTTAAAAAGTTTTGAAACTATATGCCTGATTTGGCTGATTTTTTCCGATTTGACCGATTTATCTCCGATTTAGCCGATTTATCCCTGATTTGGCCGATTTCTATCCATAATAGAGTTGGCCGATTTATCCGATTTGACCGATTTATGCCCGATTTGACCGATTTTTATCCGATTAATCGGTATGTTGACCAATTTTTGACCAAACCGATTAATAAGGCCGATTAGTGAAAATCGTGGCGGTTAATCCCCGCCTAGCAATTAATCGCAGATTAATCGGCCGCCTAAGCCGATTTTTGCAACACTGATGTAAAAGATTCACGACTTATTAACCATATCTTTACAACTAAATCTCGATTCACTTTCCCAATATTAAAAACGCAAACAAAAATAGATTAATTCGATTAAGAATGTCCATATTATTTTGAACACTATCATTTTTCAGTGGATGATAGAGTACTCCATGTAATGTCTGAGAATCCCCTTGCATCGTGACTATATATCCAAAATCGACCTTTGTTTCAATTATATCAATAGCTTCAAATGATGAAAACCGATATGATCAAAGGAACATAATCTATGTTTGTACGTGTACCTACCTTAGCAATGATGTATAAACAGTTTGCATTTTTTTTAAAAGTATGTATATATACATGACTGCTTGATAGAGGGTTCCGATCATAGAAAATAAGTGTTTTTCTAGTACTGATACAACAATCTTAATTAACGCTTTCTTAGTACATAGAAAGCAATTGTTGTAGTTGATGATAATCCGAAAAATGTTCTCAACTCCCTTCATTTTTTAGTTCTCACCATCTAGCATGGGCAAACATTTTTCAACTGACAATATAAAACCGCCTCCAACGATTATTTTAGATCCAAACATACATATAACAGGTTATTAATAGCCCACGAAACTCATTGATCGAAACCAACCCTTGAGCGATTCCACATTGTCTCATGTTGGTTAAGTTGTATAAGATCTTAAGTTATTTTTATAAAAAACATAGATAATAAATCCGCAAATTTGAGTTTGTTTCATTATTAATGTTAAAACAAAGGGATGACGTCAAGTTCAAAATATTTAACACTTCATATGCAAAAAAAAAAAAAAAAAAAAAAAAAAAAAAAAAAAAAAAAAAAAGGAATATGAGTCATTCGAGTAGATTTGGAAAATAAATGGTCTATGATGGCTATGTATCTGGTACATGTTGAATTATTAAGATTGCACGGGTCGCTAAATTAATGATTTTTTCGGGTAAAAACTATATCAACATTTAGTCCCACATTGGTTCAAGATTGAAAATGTTGGTAGCTAATATACCAAAAGTGTATATGGCTTACATGTGTTTGAAGTAGTATAATGTTTGTGAAATGTGACACTGGCAAGGCTAAATGATTTAGTCATGCTATAATCACAATTCGTAAATTCAAATAACTTCAAAACTTTTTTTAATTATGTGAACTTCAAATATCTTTTTTTCAAGAATAATCTATTTCTTTATGGGGTACATAATTAGTACAGTAACTAATTTTGAAACTAATATGAATTGATGATCAATTCTAAAACAAAAACGATGAGAAAATGATCTCTTCTACATGTGGGTAAATAATTGATATAAAAGCTCATACGACAATGTCAAAACACATTATAAGAAATTTAAAATAGATCACCTCAAGTAAATAAGCAATGGATTAAATACACTCTTGTTTACCTTTTTTTATCAGTTAGTCTAATGGTTTTACAAGATATGTTCATCCAACGTCAAACTCATGATACATGGTTGCACGCACAAACATTTTCGGCAACTACAAAACAAGAAATAAGTCAAATAATAGAACAACAGAAAGTAGACCTTGTGAGTTACTTATATTAAGTTATTAACTTACGCAAACTAAAAGTTGTAAGAGAAACATGTAACCTAAAGTGTTGTTCCATGACTCGTTTAACTTTTTCTTAAACTATTTCCGTCATAGCTAGTTTATTTTGACTTCAGCAGCACTTGTTTTACGAAGATCACGTTTAACTAGTTTGTGGGCAAGTTTAGTCTCGCCCATGTATTTGCTCTTCGTTCGTGTAGAATGATGAAAATCTATGCGGACTTGCGAATGATGGAGTACATTTTGTAGAATATCTGTATCCAATTGCAACAGTCAATAATAGTATTCGAGATCTAATATCAATTATTAGAGTAGCTTTGAATTTTATACGGTCTATAATGGGCACCCCCGTTGTATAAATTAATAGATAGGATACTAAAAAACAAAAAAAAAATAAATAAATAATTGCTCGAGTAAAAAGTAAAAAGTAAATCTAAGCAATTGTTGATAAAAACCATTTGAATCCTTCAATCCCACATAGAAAATAGAAAATATATGTCACTTGCTATTATACCATAGCGTATAGGTTTCACTTGTGCTCAGTTTAATATCATGTTTTCGAGTGTTCTATATCAACCCTGTAAATGAAAAGAAATAAAAATTTACAGGAATGGTCGGTAACTATTGGAAATTGATATGAATTCTGAACCTTTTTTTAAAAGAATACACTCTTAAGTAACATGAATTCTAAACTTTTAGTTGTGAAATGCTTTGTAAGTTAAAATTAATTATCTATTAATAGTTTTGGGGGTGAAACAATAGATTTAAAAGTTGCATTAGAGTGACTAAAAGTCTAAAACAATAACTATACAGTAATGTTATGCATTTTGGATCTTTTGTGGGAGAAAACAATGGAATTCCTAGTTATAAATAGTATACTATACATAGTATTTGTTAGCTGTAAGATCATCTTCGCATAAAAGAATAAAATTTCGCTCGTTGTACTTTGCTTATATACTTCCTGAGTTAGGATCAAACAAGAAGATTACTTAAAATAAGAAGGAATAAGAAGAACTATAACCGCAAATCCGAGATGCACTGACCTAAATTAGATGCATCCCTATAATCTTAGATGCATTATAACGCTCCATAGTGTGTTTTCTAACTTTTAATCAGATGCATATACATATATTAGATGCATTTTATGATTTATATTGTTTTAATCAGATGCATATACATATATTAGATGCATTTCATGCATTTCAAAATTTTTGGAACATCCATGTGCATTAATCTTGGCAATAACGTCACGGTATCGCCACCCCCTCCGGGGCCGCCCTTGAATCTGCCCTAGAGTAACCTGCAATTCGACACGTAACGCATCAAACTGCAACTGATGTTCGCGACCTGCTGTTGTGCCAAAGTTTCGACCCGATCATGTTGCTCTTTAAGTAACCCTCGAATCTTTGTTTCATTCATGACCATGAGAGCAATGAAAGCACCAATTAATACGCCCTAAACCGTACCAAGAGTAGCACCACTATAGCGTGTGCAAGCTCCTTAAGAAAAGAGGAAAAGATTTAGAAAATTGATTGACAGAACATGAATTTCATTGATAACAGAACGTGGTATAAATACCCAATAACCTAACTTGGAACACACGACAAAGGGACACTTTCCAAATACGACTTAGAAACATTCCTAAACAATCAAATAATTAAAACATATAAGTTCTAGCCCATCACAAACTCTTTCTGCCATCTTGGCACTTTCTTGATCCGCTTTACACGACCCAAGCCCATCACTTATGGGCGTAACATTGTTAAACTTCAATCTTTCATCCAAGCTTTACTCATTAAATCTATGATGCATTCAATGCATTAAATTCATCAAGTCATTAAGATTTGATGCATTGTAGATGCTATAAGAATGCATGATAACTTAAATCCTTACACGCTAGTCGATATTACATTGTTGGAACATGTTATGTCCTTCTTAGTTCTTGCATAGGTCAATGATATGAGATGTTGCTAGCTCCTTATAATATACTATAGTGTCAATGGTGGCAATGCATGTATGTGGTACACGTTGAATTAGTATAACTTCACATGTCACTAAATTTAGCTACCTTTTAGTTCTTTTTTGATTAAAAAGAAATCAAAATATAAACCCACATTGGTTTAAGAAAGAAAATGTTAGTAGCTAATATACCTAAGTGTATATAGCTTATATGTGTGTAAACTAGTATGATGTTTACCAATTGAGATTATCACATAGGCATGTTATAATCACAATTTGTAAATTCATATAACTTCAAAAAAAAATTTGATTTATGTGAAGCCGAGATATTTTATTTATTTAGCAAGATTGATAATCTATTTCTTTTTGGGGTACATAATTAGTACAGTAGCTAATTTTGAAGCTTAAATGAATTAATGATCAATTCCATAACAAAACGATGAGAAGACGATCTCTCCTACAGGATAAAAACTCACACGACAATGTCAAAAACTCATTATAAGAAATTCAAAATATATCACCTCAAGTAAATAAGCAATGGATTGAATACACTCTTGTTTACCATTTTTATCAATTAGTCAAAAGGTTTTACGATATATTTTCATCCAACATCAAACTCATGATACATACAGTACATGTTACATACACACCATCATTTTCCGCAACTTCTATTTAACAAGAAATAAGAGCCATATCAACATTTAGTCCCACATTGGTTCAAGAAAGAAAATGTTGGTAGCTAATATACCAAAGTGTATATGGCTTATACGTGCTTGAACTAGTATAAAGTTTACAAAATATTAATATAGAGGGTCTAAACACAAGATTTAGTCACTCTATAATCACAATTTGTAAATTCATATAATGATACGACCCGGTTAGGGTTGTATCGGGATAAGACACCACTTCAAGCGTGTGCGAGCTCCTTAAGAATATAGAAGAGAAGAACTATAGAATTATTGATCTTTAACTTGATTGATTCATTCATAATAATGATTCGGTATATATAACCGAATAACCCTAGCTTGTAAAACAAGCCAAACATAAAGACATATCTAAACAATGACACTTTCCTAATATGACGCAAAGACATATCCTAAATAAATATAATATGACATAAAGCCCGGGGCGTATCATTCCCCACTCCTTCGAAATCACCTTGTCCTCAAGGTGTGGTCTTGAAAATTTTCTCTTGATTCCGGGATCCCATATCCTAATCCTAATCCTAGTCCTATCTTCCACTCCCATAGTTCTCCTGCCTTCCGCTACCGCAACCAATACCTTTTTCCTCTTCCGCCTTCCACTACCTTGGACATAACGCAACACCATTCTTTCGCCTTCCGCTACCCATGCCGTAACACTCCCCACTCCTTCAAAAATCACCTTGCCCTCAAGGTGATACGAAGAATATGCCGATTGAGAGTCCGATATGCATTTCCACACAATCTCTTTCACACTTTTCTTATATTCTGAAAATTCTTCAAACTTGTTATGAACTTCATGACTCCCATCAATATCAAAAACACCATCTATCGCGTTATTAACCACATCAACACCAATATATTCATCAGCATCTAACGACCTTTTAATCTCAGGTGAAGCGAATTCACTTTGTAACGATGGAATGGTATCTAATTTCTTTTCAATTATATGCTCTTTCTCCTTCTCTTCCATTGCCTCAAAACGAGCCTCGACTATATGTGCTAAGGAAAAGGCTTCTCCTAAAGTTCTAGGCCTTGCCCTCAACAGTTCTATTTGTAACGTCAGTTTAAGTCCGGAGATATAAAACGATGTAAGTAAAGAATCAAAGATCCCTGTTACTCGATTTGCAAGTACCACAAACTCACTCTCATATTCGGTCACCGTACCCATTTGCAAAAGCTTAGAGAGTGCGTATTTCGCGTCTTGATCGCTGCCGCCTGATGCCATGAATAATACTCAAGCGACTAATAACTCAAAAAAAAAAATTTATGAATTAGTACCCGCGATGAACAGTAACGGGATGAACAGTGCGTGATGAACAGTACGCGATGAACAGTACCCTGTAAAAGTGACGATGAACAGTAATTTTTTTTTTTTTTTTTTTTTTTTTTTTTTTTTTTTTTTAAATTAAAATTGGAACCCTAATTTGGTAGCCCTCTCAACGAGGACTCTCAATGAAAGCACCAATTGATACGACCCGGTTAGGGTTGTATCGGGATAAGACACCACTTCAAGCGTGTGCGAGCTCCTTAAGAATATAGAAGAGAAGAACTATAGAATTATTGATCTTTAACTTGATTGATTCATTCATAATAATGATTCGGTATATATAACCGAATAACCCTAGCTTGTAAAACAAGCCAAACATAAAGACATATCTAAACAATGACACTTTCCTAATATGACGCAAAGACATATCCTAAATAAATATAATATGACATAAAGCCCGGGGCGTATCATTCCCCACTCCTTCGAAATCACCTTGTCCTCAAGGTGTGGTCTTGAAAATTTTCTCTTGATTCCGGGATCCCATATCCTAATCCTAATCCTAGTCCTATCTTCCACTCCCATAGTTCTCCTGCCTTCCGCTACCGCAACCAATACCTTTTTCCTCTTCCGCCTTCCACTACCTTGGACATAACGCAACACCATTCTTTCGCCTTCCGCTACCCATGCCGTAACACTCCCCACTCCTTCAAAAATCACCTTGCCCTCAAGGTGATACGAAGAATATGCCGATTGAGAGTCCGATATGCATTTCCACACAATCTCTTTCACACTTTTCTTATATTCTGAAAATTCTTCAAACTTGTTATGAACTTCATGACTCCCATCAATATCAAAAACACCATCTATCGCGTTATTAACCACATCAACACCAATATATTCATCAGCATCTAACGACCTTTTAATCTCAGGTGAAGCGAATTCACTTTGTAACGATGGAATGGTATCTAATTTCTTTTCAATTATATGCTCTTTCTCCTTCTCTTCCATTGCCTCAAAACGAGCCTCGACTATATGTGCTAAGGAAAAGGCTTCTCCTAAAGTTCTAGGCCTTGCCCTCAACAGTTCTATTTGTAACGTCAGTTTAAGTCCGGAGATATAAAACGATGTAAGTAAAGAATCAAAGATCCCTGTTACTCGATTTGCAAGTACCACAAACTCACTCTCATATTCGGTCACCGTACCCATTTGCAAAAGCTTAGAGAGTGCGTATTTCGCGTCTTGATCGCTGCCGCCTGATGCCATGAATAATACTCAAGCGACTAATAACTCAAAAAAAAAATTTATGAATTAGTACCCGCGATGAACAGTAACGGGATGAACAGTGCGTGATGAACAGTACGCGATGAACAGTACCCTGTAAAAGTGACGATGAACAGTAATTTTTTTTTTTTTTTTTTTTTTTTTTAAATTAAAATTGGAACCCTAATTTGGTAGCCCTCTCAACGAGGACTCTCAATGAAAGCACCAATTGATACGACCCGGTTAGGGTTGTATCGGGATAAGACACCACTTCAAGCGTGTGCGAGCTCCTTAAGAATATAGAAGAGAAGAACTATAGAATTATTGATCTTTAACTTGATTGATTCATTCATAATAATGATTCGGTATATATAACCGAATAACCCTAGCTTGTAAAACAAGCCAAACATAAAGACATATCTAAACAATGACACTTTCCTAATATGACGCAAAGACATATCCTAAATAAATATAATATGACATAAAGCCCGGGGCGTATCATATAACTTCAAAACTTTTTTTAATTTATGTGAACTTCACGTATTTTATCTTCAAAGATTAATAATCTTTTTCTTTATGGGCCACATGTTTAGTACATTAACTAAATTTGAAACTAACATGAATTAATGATCGATTCCGTAACAAAAACAATGGGAAAATGATCTGTCCCACATGTGAGTAAATTAGATGAGTACTCGTGCATATCAACGGAATTTTATAACGACATATCATTTACTGATAAAAAAAGGTTTATGCCTTATAAACGAAAAATTATAAAAGTTTAAAGATTTGGGGATTAAACATAATGTTTTGAACTCTGGTTCGACCCATGTGGTTCAACCGGTTGAACCGTTTCGGTCGAAAAACGGGTCGATTTACTCCGAGTCAACCCAATGGGTTGGATAAAAAACGGGTCAAATTAAACCTGTCAACCCGCCGGGTTTGAAGCATCCTGGGTCAACCCGGTTTTCGATATGTATTAATAGTTTCCTTTTGAAATATATGTTTTCAATATTTCTTTTTTTTAGTTTCAACTTTTAACCTTTTACTTTTTGGTTTTTCTTTTATATATAGTATAGCATGGTACCAGCACGTTTCGGCGACAGATACCCTGTGACGATTAACCGGATAAATAGATCTCGATGAGACCTAATTCCACCAGTTTGTATCGGTTTTAACGGGTCATATCTGGTTTGTTTTCAGATAGCTTTTATTGGTTAGCCGAACCGGTAGCCACACCGGTTCCTGGTTAAACCCTTTGGTCCGGTCCGGTTTTCAAAACTATATATATCATCAACTTGTTAGTTTGTATGAAGCTTTGTGTATTTTATCAATTTGTATAATGAGTATAATAAATGTACTTTCCATTTTACGTTGTTTTAAAAATAACATTAATTATTGTGTTTAATTATTTATATTTTGGATTATTTTGTAGCTTTTTTAAATTGTACATTGTGAAAATTTTATTATACTTTATAATAAGAGGTGTTTTAATTGGTTGTTTCTAATTTGATATATATGCTTTTAATTGGTTGTACAATATAAATAAATTATTGTACTTTTAAGTAATGTGATGTCTTAATAAAAATATTAATTACATTATGCATTTTTCTCATCTTTAACTTTCAAAATCTCACTTTTGAATGTTTAACCATACACTCTTTATATATATAATATAGATAGTTGATAAAAAGCTTACACGGCAATGTCAACAACACGTTATAAGAAATTCAAAATAGGTCACCTCAATTAACTAAGCAATGGATACACTCTTACCTTTTTTAATCAATTAGTAAAAAGGTTTTATGATATGTTTTCATTCAACGTCAAACTCATGATATACACTATCATTTTTGGCAGCTATTTAACAATAAATAAGTCAAATTAGATGAAAATAAAACCTCGTTTCTCAAATCAATGTATGGCCCACTATGTATATCAATTGGCCAAGTAGTGAGCCGAGCGGTTGACAGTTTGAAACCCATCCTCCAACTAATCTAATAGTCGAAACAAAGAAATCCCATCATATTTCAAAGTTGATCGATATTTTGCAAAAAAATGAAATTTTTACATGCTGAACATGTATAAACCATTTAGCATACTATTTTACACTATTATGTTTACCCCAATCCGGCTTGTAGTATTTATAGATGGAAGAGATTAGAATACTAAAAGTTTATGAGTTATCATGAATACACGGAACCATAACATATATTTTTGTTAGTATAAATCATTTTAACCTTTTGTCCCACATAGGTTAAGGGAATGAAATGGTGCTAAGTTGTATACATTAGCCGACCACCCACATTTTTTCCTGATGTAAACACCTTGGTCCGATCAGTTTTCTCAAACATATACCGTGTGTTAGGCAAATGAGAAGGCTGTAGTGAACTTGTCACAAGTGTCCAGATATTAGTAGTGGCTCGAGCTAAAGCTAGCTTGTTTTCATAAACATCAAAGCACTTTTGCAAGCTTGGCTTTGTTTTGCTTCACCTTGTTAGAGTTACATTCTTGGGCAAAAATGAGCTAAAAGGCTAAAACTAAGCTTGGAGGATTGAAATTTTATGACTCGGCTTCTCGATTTGGTCATTGGTCAATTGAGGCGTTTACTAACGGGTTTGTTCCATGAAGTCCTAAACACACACAAACACATATAGATAATAATATACCAAACAAGGTAATCGATATCATCACCTTGAAATGCGAACTTGACCAAATAGTTGTACCATAAACAATGACAATTCATTAAAAATTTGTCTCACGGGCCGCTACTTTAGCTACCTTCTAATTTTTTTCGATAAAAACCATTTCAACATTTAGTCCCACATCGGTTTAAGCAATAAAATTTTGATAGCTAATATACCTAAGTGTGTATGGCTTACATGTTTGTGAATTGTTATAATGTTTACAAATCACAAATTGTTCTTCTAAGATTTAGTCACGCTAGAATCACACTAAATTCATATAACTTCAAAACCTTTTTTTTTAATATGTTAACTCCAAATATTTTATTTTTAAAGATTGATAATTTATTTGTATATGGGGTACATATGAATTAATGATCAATTCCAAAACAATAACGATGAGAAAATGATCTCTTCTACATTTGGGTAAATAATTAAATAAAAAAGCTCATACGACAATGTCAAAAACATATTATAATAAATTCAAAATAGATCACCTCAAGTAAATAAGCAATGGATTAAATAAATTCTTGTTTACCTTCCTTTTATCACTTACTCTAAGGTTTTACAATATATGGTTGCACACATAAACATTTTCGGCAACTATAAAACAAAAAATAAGTCAAATAACAGAACAACAGAAAGTAGACCTTGTGAGTTACTTATATTAACTTATGCAAAATAAAAGTTGTAAGAGAACAAGTAACCTAAAGTGTTGTTCGATGACTCCTTTATCGTTTTCGTAAACTATTTCCGTCATAGCTAGTATATTTTGACTTCAGCAGCACTTGGTTTACAAAGATTCGTTTAGTTTGCGGCAAGTTTAGTCTCACCCATTTGTACAAATATTACGTTTACAAAGATTACCTTTTTCATGCGGAAATGATGAAAATGTATTGTGAGCTTGCAAATGATGGAGTATATCTTGTAGAATATCTGAATCTAATTGCATCCAATTGCAACATTCCCTTAATAATAGCATTCGAGTGTAATATCACTTATTAGAGTAGCTAGCTTTGAATTGTACATGGTCTATGGTGAGCATCCATGATATTAATTAATAGATCGGATACTCAAAAATCCAAAAAAATTAGCAAAAGTAAAGAGTAAATCTAAGCAACTGTTGATAAAAGCCATTTCAATCCTCCAATCCCACATAGAAAAAAGAAAATAAATGTTGCTGGCTATTATACCATAGTGTATACGTTTCACTTGTGTTCGGATTAATATCATATTTTCGATTGTGTTGTATCAACCATGTAAATGAAAACAAATAAAAATTTACAGGATTGTGCATTAACTATCTGAAATTGATATGAATTCTCAACCCTTTAAAAAAAGAATACTCTTAACTATCTGGAAATAAATAAGCAATGGATTAAATAAATTCTTGTTTACTTAGAGTGACTAAAAGTTTAAAACAATAACTATACAGTAATGTAATGCATTTTGGATCTTTTGAGGGAGAAAACAATGGAATTCCTAGTTACAAATGGTATACTATACAGAGTATTTGTTAGCTGTAAGATCATCTTCGCAATAAAATTTCGCTCATTGTACTTTGCTTATATACTTCATTGCTTAAATTACTGAAATGTTATTTGCTTGTATACTACATCGTAGATGGAGCAAATTAGTCTTGATTAATAGGCAGTTTTAAAGTGGTTTGGTTACAATGAGAATATCAAATTAATAATCTATTGAGCAGACAATTAAATTCATTATTGATACATAATAGCAAAGTAAGATGATTTCGTAACTGATAGTTACTCAAATCAAATAGTATATTATATCGATACTGATAGGTAACTACTTCAAACGTAATCACAACTTTTGTATATAAAATCATAGGAATTTTAATAAAATAATAGTAACCAAATCACAAAAAAGAAAACTTACAATTTTATGATATAAACCGAAAATAGACTTCCACGGGCATTTACGTATCATTTCCAAACTTACAATATCGACACCAACTGTTGTACAAGCGATAAATTAGGGTTTTTGATTCATTGTTGGAATCAAAGCCATAAATATGAAACCGTATGTTATCAATGTACAATTGTAACCGATTATATTTTTTTTGAATTGGTTGAATAGATGGATTACTGAAGAAGTTTTGTATGCGGGACTAGGGGTGGTAATTCGGGTTGGCGGGTAACCTCAACCCAAACCTGACCCATTTAAATCATCAGATCAGATATGTTAACCCGGACCTGACCCATTTAACCCGTATATATACTTGGGTTGACGGGTCAATAATTTATACGGGTTGAATAGGTTAAATGGGGTTCGGGTTGACCCATTTAGCTAATTTTATATATAAAAAAATTTAACATATTACACGAGTTAAACAGGTTAAACGGGTTACCTGTTTAACCCATTTAAACCGTATAATAAAATATAAATAATTTTTAATTTAAAATTTAAACGGGTTGGCAGGTCGACCCGATTAATTAATTCCCAACCCGAACCTGACCTGTTTAATAAACGGGCTAGATGGGTCGACCCAACCTGACCCTAAATCGATTTAGACTCAACCCGAACCTGTTAATTTTCGTGTCGGTTTCAAGTCGAGTTTTATGTGAGGTTAGAAATTGCCGCCCATATGTGGTAGTGGGTTAGGAAATGACCAACGAAATACCTTCCAAACTCAAGACACATAATATTATTAATTGCTTCGGTTGCTTTAATAAGTTGTATAAAAACTCTTGTTTTTACTAGAATATATATTGATTCGGTCCTTCGTTTATGTACGTTTGTTAGCTAGGCGATCTTTGCCATTTCAAATGAGAATACAAAATAAAAATAAAAAATGGAATTCTTTGTTTAATTTGGCAAAGGATACGTGAACGTGTAAGGGTACAAGGAAAATAGTTAATTGGTTGATTTAGAAATAAATACAACATATACTGTAATTGACAACCTTATTAATGAATATATTATACTTTTAGAACATATAGAGATCTTTTCTTTTATGCATTATATTGCAATTTAATTATGATATGTTCTAAGTTTTTGCATGGATTGTATTTCCTTAGTTAAGTGTTAAGGAACCAATATATATACCGGACATGGCCTTGAGCTATAGTCATTCAGAATTTGAACATCATCCTTATCGTAAAGAAGAAAAATCGAATTACGTATAAATGGCTCAACAGAGAAATGCTTACCTTCTCGTCTTGCTTGTCATTGTTCTTTGTATTGGTTAGTCAATCAGTTCCTTTAGCATAATCAAGTTCCTTACTTCAGTGTAGTATAATTGCATGCCCACAATTTAATCAACCCATATTACTTATATTAATATGCAAATATTTTTGTTGCATGCAGCACCAAGATGGACATCGGTTGAGGCGGGTGTTTGTTGTCATGAAATTGACATGAATAGCTGTGATCCGGCTAATGCACCAGATCAAAAACATTGTTCTGATTTTTGTAGTAGAAACAACTGCGGTAACCCAACGGGTGGCCATTGCAGAGAAAAGAAACTTAAAAAGTGTCATTGCAAATGCTAAGGCAATATGAGAAATGAAACTTGATCTTTTGCTTTTATGTGTTGTTTCGTGTGAAATAATCAAATAAATTTTGATTATGGGGATAATTCCTTATATTACTCGAGTATCGTGAATTCCACTTCGAGAAAAGAAAATTGTATGCTGAATGTATGTGTTGAGAAGTGGTATATGCTTCGGATATGTCATAGTTGCTGTCGTTCAAAATAAAAGTTGAACGTCGACGATTCTGACATCTCCAAAACACATACAAGTTCACAATTTTTCAAGTTTTATTTTAACTTAACGACCGATCATATCTCTCACAAACAAAACTTTTGGGTTTAAGGTGGGACCCTATTTTTCTTTAAAATAAAAGACTCACGGTCTAGTTTGTGAATTGACATACCCGGTCAATCTTAGTATAATCAATGATAATTAAATATCAAAGACTCTATAAAGTATAAAGCAATCGAGTTTTCTTGTATTGGGCTTAAGCCAACGTCAAATGCAAATATGTTTTCCAGTTATATGATCTGTGATTCATTAGCACACAGATGGTAAGGATTAGAAATGGTACAAATGCATGAGTAAAAAGTAAATTTATGTATCTTATTTTCACAATGTTGTTCAAACTATTCTTGACACTGGAGTTCAAACTTTTCCTTACAAATACTATCTAAATAGTAAAACACTTTGTTTTTATGTTAAACATAAAACAATGAAATTCCTAAATCCGATAATAACATAAAGCTATTTCATTAATTTTTTCTACGGCCTAATATCTGAGTCATTTGGCCCCAAATTAAGTACAGGAAATATCATACCGGACGGCCATTGACGGCCGCCTATGCCCACTATTGAAACTGCGTTTCCTCGAGGACCCGAACTAGTTGACTTCGTATTGTCGAAACATGTGGGTGTGTTGTGAGTGATAGAGTACTGAATGCAGAATCTTAGTTACTTCAAAAGACTAAATTTTTTTATTAGTGAGACTGTAAAATGCATATTGTGATAGTGAAAACGCATGGATCCTTATTGTATTTTGCCTTAATACATTTGATGAAATTTAAAACAGATCACATTCATTATCTAACCTGAAACTGAGATAAAGAACATAGTGTGGCATTCGAATTCATTTTAATGTCAAAATAAGAGATATGCCTTACATTAAAACGTGACATACTAGTAGTTACAAAAGGTAAAGAGACATTCTTAACTACATTTATTGAAACAGATAAATGCTCCATATATAATTTGGTAATGATTTTGTGCAAAACTGCAAATGGATTTCTTACTCAATGGGCAATTTAAACAAGCATGGGCTGCGACCGTGCGTCATGAAAAAACACCAACACCATTTACCACCTCAAAAGAGATTCGAACAAGTGTTTGTCTTGTGGTACAATCTTTATTAACCCATTTTTCTATATGTAGTAAAGTTAGACCGGTCACTGAATAACAGTATTGAAACTTGGTATCAGTCATTTACCGGTTTATTTTGTTCAGACCAAACACTGAACGCCTTTATCTGAGCATCCAAATATAATGGTATACATTAGATTAGCACAACATTACTATGATTTATTTGAACCAGGTGTCACTATATAAACAGTTAATAAACTAATGTCCTAACTTCTAAGAGAAAGCATTTGTCAAAAAAACTGAAATTATCATAAAAACAATATTTCATATAAACTAGTGTGATTTTTTTTGTATCTTAGGAGCTAAGTTTAACCACCGTATGATATAGTTGGAATACTAAGATCTTTAGTTGCTGCATATCGATTTACTAAGTTATATGCTTCAATTTCTGATAATAACCATCTTAACATTACATCCCACATAGGTTAGAGAATTGAAAGATGACTTGGTTATATACAAGAGCCCACATGAATGATATGTTTCTAGAATAATAGTATTATGTTTCGGATAAATTATTGATAGGAGCGTTCAATATACAAAACAATATTTGAGCTCTTCTCCCGGTAATCAATCCGGAATATATATTTGCTCTTAGATTTTTAATATTATAAAGTGAACATTGATCACCACACTAACGTCGTCTAAAAGACCTTTCTATTGTCGAAAACTAATCTCGTTTTTTTCTTCGGATTTAACTACCTTTAATGTCGTCTAAAAGACCTTTCTATTGTCGAAAAATCTCATTTTTTTTCTTCGGATTTAACTTCCTTTCTTAATCGTACTCATTTTCAAACAAATAACTTATGTTCAAAACAAATCAACAATAACACCTTAAACAGTAAGGAAATTCAACCATTTTAGCATTTAGTCCCACATTGGTTCAAGAAAGAAAATATTAGAGGCTAATATACCAGCTTATATGCGTGTGATGCAGTATGTAGTTATCTATGTCACTAAATCTAATGACTTTGACCCTTTACTTGAAAAGTTTATACAATTCCTTAACTATTAATGCTAGATTTTATCGACAATTAACTTAAAACACCCAAAACAGTAGTTGAAGGACCTCTTTTGGTTTAAGTTAATAGGAATAAGAATACATATGGATGTAATAACAAATTAACGACATACGGTTATTCTTGTGTTTCTTTGCCACCAAATTCATGATAATTGGCAGTCGCTAGTTAAGTTGTTTCCTGTAAATTTTACAATGTACTTTGATTTATGTTGGTATGCTTATTCTTTTTTTTTTTCTCTTTTTGTTGAACCTCTCATTGATTCACACTTTGTAATATTTTAATGATGAGTCAATAAATTTATCACCATTATATTTATTTGAGATATCATGATATATGATGCTTGTTCATTTTTAATTGTTTCAACCAAGTTATTGACACGGGGTCGACGTTTTTTTTATGTGAATAGCTGTATTGATTTATGATCCCACATAGGTCAATGAGATACAATTTTGTTATTTTATGTAGTTGTTGTATACGGATATAAGTGTAATATTAGATAAGTATTATGTTGTTGGACCTTGATGCAAAGAGATGAAAACATGCTTCTTCATCTTGAACATCTCTTGTTCAAAAACTAATATAAATTCCAATATTTTTTGTATAAACTTTTTAAAAAGGGTTTGATACTTCATGTGCTAATTTTTGTTTGATGCTCAAATATCATGTTTTTCGACGCTAGAATATCATGTTGAAAAACTTTTATAAGTTATTGACTAATTGTGCTAGATTCTTTATATGTGTGTAAATGCTTTTACATAATGAACATAGATATAACTTCCACATACATTTAATTCGGTAGTATTATTCGCTCAAAAGCATGAATTTTGTAATTGAGTCAAAGAATTATATTTCTTTGATAGCATCAAAATTCATAACGTACTTGAATCAATCTAAAAACCTTAAAGCGTTACACTATAAAAACTACACTAAACTTCATGACACGCTTAATCCATATCTTAAATAGACATGACATGTGACGCCCACAATTCGTTTCTCGAAACTGAAACAAGTTACCCCAAAAAAGGCTTAACAAAAGACTATCGACCAAAAATACTATTTAGCCCGGCCACAAAAAAACTTAGCTTCAAAACCTTTCTCAATGAACGATTTTCCTGAATGTTCAAACTTAATAAAAGATCATATAAGATGTTTAAGATCCAAAGCTTCATTTCATGGCTCACATTTGTCTTGACTCTTAACCGTTAGCATAATGGCATGTATAATTTCCTTTACACCACCATTACAACACATTATTTAGACGCCTATCATTAGACAACCCAGTAGACCACCAAGCCCAATGGTATAAACTCATCCTGAAACTAGTCCATGTTTAAATTCCTAAAATGCTTGAAACGATGTAACGGTGTTGTAGGTGATAGGGTACTCGATGAGAGATCGTTCAATCAAAATAAATCATCTACCTTAGAATCAAGCCAAAAAGTACATTTGTAATGTCAAGCCCAACGATTGAAACTAACTCTCATCGAAGTCTAGTACTATATGGTCGAGTCAACTTTGTTTAAAACAATGTCGTCGTGTTGCAAGTGATAGAGTACACAAAATATTATTCGAGATCCGAAAGCATTGGTACTAAAACCCGATATGATACATTACTTCAAAGATAATAAACAACATATAAAATGAACATAAATAGGGTACATTACAATAGCAAATATGCATATGTCATTATTAAACTTACGTGCCTTAATACATTGGGATGAATTGATGTCACATCTGTAAGAATTTCAGTTAGCTAATATACTTAAGTGTGAATGGATTACAACCTCTATCTAATATGAAATAAGTTAATAAATTGGGGCAATTAGATTTTGAATATTGATGCTCAAATATCATGTTTCTGGATGCTCGAATATCATGTTGAAGAACTTCTATAAGTTCTTGACATATTGTGTTAGATTTTATTATACATTGTCGTAGTGAACGATGCCGATGAAGGAGAGATTAACAAATAATAACTAAACGGTTAAATACAACCAATTGGAAACCATAGGTCACGAGTTTGAATCCATAACAGGTTGAACTTTTTGATTTTTGGTTTTTGTTTTTTGTTTTTTCAATTTTTTACATATTCTATATGACGATTACTCATAAATCTCTTTTTATAAATATATATATATATTCATCGAATATGATTTTTAATCAAAGTTCGTTGATTCCACAGAATACCGAAAATTGATTGATCTTGAGAAACCTCAGTTTTTATTAATTTATCAAAAGCTGCTTAACAAAACGTTTAAGAGAGCTTAAATACTAAAAAAAAAGCCTAACTTCCTGGAATACCAAACGATTGGTATTAACTAAGAAAAATTGCAAAAAGTGCCCAGGACTTATAAAAAATGCACTTTGTTTCATCCCTCCAACTTCTGCAGCAACTTTGGATGCCCTCTTTTCTGCATAAAAACCTCCTCTAATTGCATTGCATCACTGTACTATCTACCGCTACAATCCCGTTGCTATGCACGGGTACTCGCTATAAATACAAAGTACAAACAAGAAACATGCAGTCAACTCCGCGAGTGTCTATTAGGTTTAAGATTAAGATTGCCTATTTACAAAGCTATGTATTTATTATAAATACATATGTAATGCTAGGTAATCATAAAAACACAATTCAATAATATTTTGTTGTTTTACAAATACTTTACGGTACCAACAACACTAAACGTCATGGCTTGTAATTCAAGAAACAAAATATGTGTTGCATCCAAGTCGGTTTTCCCACGACCACAACCATAGAAGAACGAAAAAACTAGAGTGAACCCCACATGTAACCAATGATATGAATTGTACTAAGAAGGATCTATGAATTCATTAATAGATAAACGACGTATAATAAACATATAACTAGTATGAATTACTATACTAAAAGTGCATTTTTCAACATTTTGCCATTTAACTACCTTGCTTGCTCTTTTTGATAAAAGACCATACATCCCGCATAGGTTAAAGACATAAAAGGTTCCTAGGTTATATATCAAATTGTATGTTGAATTTATGTGTTGAGAAGTGGTATATGCTTTGGGTATGACATTGTTGTTATCGTTCAAAACAAAAGTTGAAAGCTAATAATGTTGTCTACTCATTTATTTTTCAAGATTTATTTTAACTTAATGACCACTCATCATCTCTAGGACCTACTATTTTGTTTGTTAAATAATATGACCGGTCATGTTTATCCTAACTTGAGAGTATCTCAATGATAAATATCAAAGATTATTTGAAGCAATCGAGTTTTCTTGTATTGGGCTTAAGCAAACATCAAACGCAAATATGTTTTTTTTACTTATATGATCTATGATAGAAATAGCACAAATGCATGAGTGAAAAGTAAATTTCGGTATCTTATTTTCCCAGAGGTTAAATAAAAGATATGGTGCTAGCTTATAAATCACAATGTAAATATAATTCTTGTTTTTTTATTGTTAACAAAACTATATAAATTATTCTTAACTGGAGTTCAAACATTTCCTTACAAAAGTTGACGATCGAATTATATAGTTAATACTAGCTTAACCACCCCCCCCCCCCCCCCCCCCCCCCCGGCCGAATGGGCAGGCTAGTTTCATGAAATAATTTGGTTAAAACATGACCCATAAAAAAGTCACAACACACAATGCTAACATCATGAAAACCCACAATAACAAGAGAGTAGGAGCATGTTCTTGTATTCTTGAATACTTGTAACTAATTCTATCTCACATATGTTAAAGAAGAGAAATAGTGCTAGATTATATAGCACAATGCATTCAAATAATACATGTTAGTAAAAGTATCATGCTTTCAACTGGTGTGATCTATGTCACTAAATCAACAGGTCTATTGACTTTGATCCTTCACTTGGAAAGTTTATACCATTCCTTAACTTTTAGCGCTAGATCGATTTTTTCGACAATGGAATTTAGAACACCCAAGCAGCAGCTAAAGGATCTGTTTGAATTTAAAAAGCATAAGGATGTAACAACAAGTTGACGAGCTGAGATACTGTTATTCTTGTGTTTTCTTGCCAACAAATTGTTGATAATTGGCAATCGCCTATACTCACGTATAAGTTGGAATTTTCCTATAAACTTTACAATGTGCTTCGATTTATGTTGGTATCCTTATTCTTTTTTTTTTGTGAACATGGTATCCTTTTTCCTTCACTGCATGTCATAGTATTTTAATGATGAGTTAATATTTTATCATTATATTTATCTGTGATATCAGCACATATGATGCTTGTTCATGTTTAATTGTTTCAACCAAGTTATTGACATGGTCTCAACGTTTTTTTTGCGAAATAGGTGGGTAATTTATAATCCCACATAGGTCAATAAAAGAAACGTTTGTTTTTGCATACTGCAGTTGTAATTTGAGATTAGTATTATGTTGTTGGAGTTAGTGAAAACATGTTTCTTCCTCTTTTGTTCTCCTTAGTCCAAGATCTAATATAAATTCCCATAATTTTTTTAGAAACTTTTTAAAATGGTCTGATACTTTATGTAGTAACTGTTGTTTGATGCTCAAATATCATGTTTCTAGATGCTAGAATATCATGTTGAAGAACTTTTATAGGTTCTTGGCAAATTGTGCTTGATTTTTTATATGTGCGTAAATGTGTTTACATAATGAACAGAGATACAACTTCCAGATATATTTATTTTGGTGGTATCGTTTTCTTAAAATCTTGAAATTTTGTAATTCAGTCAAGAATTATCATTCTTAGATGCATCAAAATTCATTACGTACTTGAATCAATCTAAAAACCTTAAACCGTTACACTATAAAAGCTACACTAAACTTCATGACACACTCAATCCATAACTTAGGTAGACATGATATGTGGCAGCCACAATTCGTTTCTCCAATCTGAAACAAGTCACCCAAAACAAGACTTAACAAAAGACTATCGACTGAAAATAATATTTTAACCGGTCACAATAAGAACTTAGCTTTAAAACCTCTCTTAATGAACGATTTTCCTGAATGTTCAAACTTAATAAAAGATCATATAAGATGTTCAAGATCCAAACTTCATTTTATGGCTCACATTTGTCTTGACCGTTAGCATGTGGAATTTCCTTTACACCAACATCACAAACACGTTATTTATAGGCCTATCATTACACATCCCAATAGCCGACCAAGCCCAATAATATAAACTCATCCTGAAACTAGTCCACGCTAAATTTAAAAATTGCTTGAAATGATGTCGTAGTGTTGTAGGTGATAGAGTTTTTTTTTGGTTTAAAATACTTTCTTTACCAATTGTATTGCTAAACTCCATACTGCTTCGAGCCTTTTAACACGATTTGCAAGAATGAAATTTGGAGTGTCCTTTCTTGTTGTCTTCTCTTAATTCTATTGAGGCTGCTCCTACTCTTTTATGCAGAAGTATTGGAAGCAAAAACTGTTGAACTAGTCGCCAATTGATCATTTTCTTGACTTGTTAAATCTCGCAACAATGAACTTTTGCACAAGGATGTTGTGCCCATTCTTATCAAGCAGCAGCATTTCTTAGTTTTTAGGAGAAATTGCCAAAAGCTTTACGTACATAATGAAAGCTTGGATGATACCAGAAATAATAGTCGTAACTATGATTTTTTCTTTACATAACTATAACCATAAATTAACAAGTAGCAATGGTTAACTCACGTTACACACGGACAAAAAAACGGTTTTCGTGTTACAATAAGATACAATCCACTTAAAAGAACAGAGTGAGTTACTCGAATCAAGTCTAGTACTATATGGTCGAGTCAACTTTGTTTAAAACAATGTCGTCGTGTTGCAAGTGATAGAGTACACAAAATATTATTCCAGATCCGAAAGCATTGGTACTAAAACCCGATATGATACATTACTTCAAAGATAATAAACAACATATAAAATGAACATAAATAGGGTACATTACAATAGCAAATATGCATATGTCATTATTAAACTTACGTGCCTTAATACATTGGGATGAATTGATGTCACATCTGTAAGAATTTCAGCTAGCTAATATACTTAAGTGTGAATGGATTACAACCTCTATCTAATATGAAATAAGTTAATAAATTGGGGCAATTAGATTTTGAATATTGATGCTCAAATATCATGTTTCTGGATGCTCGAATATCATGTTGAAGAACTTCTATAAGTTCTTGACATATTGTGTTAGATGTTATTATACATTGTCGTAGTGAACGATGCCGATGAAGGAGAGATTAACAAATAATAACTAAACGGTTAAATACAACCAATTGGAAACCATAGGTCACGAGTTTGAATCCATAACAGGTTGAACTTTTTGATTTTTGGTTTTTGTTTTTTGTTTTTTCAATTTTTTACATATTCTATATGACGATTACTCATAAATCTCTTTTTATAAATATATATATATATATATTCATCGAATATGATTTTTAATCAAAGTTCGTTGATTCCACAGAATACCGAAAATTGATTGATCTTGAGAAACCTCAGTTTTTATTAATTTATCAAAAGCTGCTTAACAAAACGTTTAAGAGAGCTTAAATACTAAAAAAAAAAGCCTAACTTCCTGGAATACCAAACGATTGGTATTAACTAAGAAAAATTGCAAAAAGTGCCCAGGACTTATAAAAAATGCACTTTGTTTCATCCCTCCAACTTCTGCAGCAACTTTGGATGCCCTCTTTTCTGCATAAAAACCTCCTCTAATTGCATCGCATCACTAAACTATCTACCGCTACAATCCCGTTGCTATGCACGGGTACTCGCTATAGATACAAAGTACAAACAAGAAACATGCAGTCAACTCCGCGAGTGTCTATTAGGTTTAAGATTAAGATTGCCTATTTACAAAGCTATGTATTTATTATAAATACATATGTAATGCTAGGTAATCATAAAAACACAATTCAATAATATTTTGTTGTTTTACAAATACTTTACGGTACCAACAACACTAAACGTCATGGCTTGTAATTCAAGAAACAAAAGATGTGTTGCATCCAAGTCGGTTTTCCCACGACCACAACCATAGAAGAACGAAAAAACTAGAGTGAACCCCACATGTAACCAATGATATGAATTGTACTAAGAAGGATCTATGAATTCATTAATAGATAAACGACGTATAATAAACATATAACTAGTATGAATTACTATACTAAAAGTGCATTTTTCAACATTTTGCCATTTAACTACCTTGCTTGCTCTTTTTGATAAAAGACCATACATCCCACATAGGTTAAAGACATAAAAGGTTCCTAGGTTATATATCAAATTGTATGTTGAATTTATGTGTTGAGAAGTGGTATATGCTTTGGGTATGACATTGTTGTTATCGTTCAAAACAAAAGTTGAACGCTAATAATGTTGTCTACTCCAAAATATATACAAGTTCATAATTTTTCAAGATTTATTTTAACTTAATGACCACTCATCATCTCTAGGACCCACTATTTTGTTTGTTAAATAATATGACCGGTCATGTTTATCGTTCAAAACAAAAGTTGAACGCTAATAATGTTGTCTACTCCAAAATATATACAAGTTCATAATTTTTCAAGATTTATTTTAACTTAATGACCACTCATCATCTCTAGGACCCACTATTTTGTTTGTTAAATAATATGACCGGTCATGTTTATCCTAACTTGAGAGTATCTCAATGATAAATATCAAAGATTATTTGAAGCAATCGAGTTTTCTTGTATTGGGCTTAAGCAAACATCAAACGCAAAATATGTTTTTTAGTTATATGATCTATGATAGAAATAGCACAAATGCATGAGTGAAAAGTAAATTTCGGTATCTTATTTTCCCAGAGGTTAAATAAAAGATATGGTGCTAGCTTATAAATCACAATGTAAATATAATTCTTGTTTTTTTATTGTTAACAAAACTATATAAATTATTCTTAACTGGAGTTCAAACTTTTCCTTACAAAAGTTGACGATCGAATTTATGTGTTGAGAAGTGGTATATGCTTTGGGTATGACATTGTTGTTATCGTTCAAAACAAAAGTTGAACGCTAATAATGTTGTCTACTCCAAAATATATACAAGTTCATAATTTTTCAAGATTTATTTTAACTTAATGACCACTCATCATCTCTAGGACCCACTATTTTGTTTGTTAAATAATATGACCGGTCATGTTTATCGTTCAAAACAAAAGTTGAACGCTAATAATGTTGTCTACTCCAAAATATATACAAGTTCATAATTTTTCAAGATTTATTTTAACTTAATGACCACTCATCATCTCTAGGACCCACTATTTTGTTTGTTAAATAATATGACCGGTCATGTTTATCCTAACTTGAGAGTATCTCAATGATAAATATCAAAGATTATTTGAAGCAATCGAGTTTTCTTGTATTGGGCTTAAGCAAACATCAAACGCAAATATGTTTTTTAGTTATATGATCTATGATAGAAATAGCACAAATGCATGAGTGAAAAGTAAATTTCGGTATCTTATTTTCCCAGAGGTTAAATAAAAGATATGGTGCTAGCTTATAAATCACAATGTAAATATAATTCTTGTTTTTTTATTGTTAACAAAACTATATAAATTATTCTTAACTGGAGTTCAAACTTTTCATTACAAAAGTTGACGATCGAATTATATAGTTAATACTAGCTTAACCACCCCCCCCCCCCCCCCCCCCCCCCGGCCGAATGGGCAGGCTAGTTTCATGAAATAATTTGGTTAAAACATGACCCATAAAAAAGTCACAACACACAATGCTAACATCATGAAAAACCCACAATAACAAGAGAGTAGGAGCATGTTCTTGTATTCTTGAATACTTGTAACTAATTCTATCTCACATATGTTAAAGAAGAGAAATAGTGCTAGATTATATAGCACAATGCATTCAAATAATACATGTTAGTAAAAGTATCATGCTTTCAACTGGTGTGATCTATGTCACTAAATCAACAGGTCTATTGACTTTGATCCTTCACTTGGAAAGTTTATACCATTCCTTAACTTTTAGCGCTAGATCGATTTTTTCGACAATGGAATTTAGAACACCCAAGCAGCAGCTAAAGGATCTGTTTGAATTTAAAAAGCATAAGGATGTAACAACAAGTTGACGAGCTGAGATACTGTTATTCTTGTGTTTTCTTGCCAACAAATTGTTGATAATTGGCAATCGCCTATACTCACGTATAAGTTGGAATTTTCCTATAAACTTTACAATGTGCTTCGATTTATGTTGGTATCCTTATTCTTTTTTTTTTGTGAACATGGTATCCTTTTTCCTTCACTGCATGTCATAGTATTTTAATGATGAGTTAATATTTTATCATTATATTTATCTGTGATATCAGCACATATGATGCTTGTTCATGTTTAATTGTTTCAACCAAGTTATTGACATGGTCTCAACGTTTTTTTTGCGAAATAGGTGGGTAATTTATAATCCCACATAGGTCAATAAAAGAAACGTTTGTTTTTGCATACTGCAGTTGTAATTTGAGATTAGTATTATGTTGTTGGAGTTAGTGAAAACATGTTTCTTCCTCTTTTGTTCTCCTTAGTCCAAGATCTAATATAAATTCCCATAATTTTTTTAGAAACTTTTTAAAATGGTCTGATACTTTATGTAGTAACTGTTGTTTGATGCTCAAATATCATGTTTCTAGATGCTAGAATATCATGTTGAAGAACTTTTATAAGTTCTTGGCAAATTGTGCTTGATTTTTTATATGTGCGTAAATGTGTTTACATAATGAACAGAGATACAACTTCCAGATATATTTATTTTGGTGGTATCGTTTTCTTAAAATCTTGAAATTTTGTAATTCAGTCAAGAATTATCATTCTTAGATGCATCAAAATTCATTACGTACTTGAATCAATCTAAAAACCTTAAACCGTTACACTATAAAAGCTACACTAAACTTCATGACACACTCAATCCATAACTTAGGTAGACATGATATGTGGCAGCCACAATTCGTTTCTCCAATCTGAAACAAGTCACCCCAAACAAGACTTAACAAAAGACTATCGACTGAAAATAATATTTTAACCGGTCACAATAAGAACTTAGCTTTAAAACCTCTCTTAATGAACGATTTTCCTGAATGTTCAAACTTAATAAAAGATCATATAAGATGTTCAAGATCCAAACTTCATTTTATGGCTCACATTTGTCTTGACCGTTAGCATGTGGAATTTCCTTTACACCAACATCACAAACACGTTATTTATAGGCCTATCATTACACATCCCAATAGCCGACCAAGCCCAATAATATAAACTCATCCTGAAACTAGTCCACGCTAAATTTAAAAATTGCTTGAAATGATGTCGTAGTGTTGTAGGTGATAGAGTTTTTTTTTGGTTTAAAATACTTTCTTTACCAATTGTATTGCTAAACTCCATACTGCTTCGAGCCTTTTAACACGATTTGCAAGAATGAAATTTGGAGTGTCCTTTCTTGTTGTCTTCTCTTAATTCTATTGAGGCTGCTCCTACTCTTTTATGCAGAAGTATTGGAAGCAAAAACTGTTGAACTAGTCGCCAATTGATCATTTTCTTGACTTGTTAAATCTCGCAACAATGAACTTTTGCACAAGGATGTTGCGCCCATTCTTATCAAGCAGCAGCATTTCTTAGTTTTTAGGAGAAATTGCCAAAAGCTTTACGTACATAATGAAAGCTTGGCTGATACCAGAAGTAATAGTCGTAACTATGATTTTTTCTTTACATAACTATAACCATAAATTAACAAGTAGCAATGGTTAACTCACGTTACACACGGACAAAAAAACGGTTTTCGTGTTACAATAAGATACAATCCACTTAAAAGAACAGAGTGAGTTACTCGAATCAAGCTTAGACGAAAAAAAAAAAAAAAAAAAAAAAAAAAAAAAAAAAAAAAAAACCTTTATGGTACCAATGAAACTAAACTTCATGGCATGTAATTCAAGATACAAAAGACTTTTTGTATATCTATATTTTGATTTTCCCCCGACCACAACCAAATATAGAGGAATGAAGAAATTATAGTGAACCCACACGAAACCAATGGTATGACTTGTACTCCATAAGAGGATCTATGAATCCATTAATAGATAAACGGCGTATGATAAACACATACCGGTATGAATTAGAATACTAAAAGTGCCCTTTTCATCATTAAGGTCCCTCGCTTATTCTTTTATGATAAAAAAACATACATACCACATAGGTTATAGACATAAAAGGTTCCTAGCTTATTTACCAAATTGTACGATGAATGTATGTGTTAAGAAGTTGTATATGCTTTGGGTATGTCATAGTTGTCGTTCAAAATATAAGTTGAACGATGACTGAAATCTCCAAAATATATACAAGTTAATAATTTTTAAGTTTTATTTTAACTTAATGACCGATCATATCTCTCACAAACAAAACATTTGGGTTTAAGGAGGGACCCTATTTTTCTTTAAAATAAAAGACCCCCGGTCTAGTTTGTGAATTAACATACCCTGTCAATCTTAGTATAATCAATGATAAATATCAAAGTCTCTATAGCGCAATCGAGTTGTCGTTCAAAATATAAGTTGAACGATGACTGAAATCTCCAAAATATATACAAGTTAATAATTTTTAAGTTTTATTTTAACTTAATGACCGATCATATCTCTCACAAACAAAACATTTGGGTTTAAGGAGGGACCCTATTTTTCTTTAAAATAAAAGACCCCCGGTCTAGTTTGTGAATTAACATACCCTGTCAATCTTAGTATAATCAATGATAAATATCAAAGTCTCTATAGCGCAATCGAGTTTTCTTGTAAGGGGCTTAAGCCAACGTCAAATGCAAATATAGTTAATATATATATTAGTAGTAATTAGTACAGGAAATTCCTAAATCCGATAATAACACAAAACTATTTCATTGTTTTTTCTACAGCCTAATGTCTGAGTCATTTGGCCCCAAATTAAGTACATGAAATATCATACCAAACGGCCATTGACGGCCGCCTATACCCACTATTGAAACTGCGTTTCCTCGAGGACCCGAACTAGTTGACTTTGTATTGTCGAAACATGTGGGTGTGTTGTGAGTGATAGAGTACTGAATGCAGAATCTTAGTTACTTCAAAAGACAAAAACTTTTTATAAGTGATACTATAAAATGGTATTGTGATAGCGAAAACACGTGTATCCTTATTGTATTTTGCCTTAATAAATTTGATGAAATTTATAGATTTTATGTTCCGCACTTGTCAACCATAATCTATGTCACTAGCTAATACTATTGGGTTAATCCCACTCTTACCCGCCTTACCCTCTTTCTACCCATTTAGAGGGTCAAACCCAAAGTCAAAGTCAACTATATTAAAAGTCAACTCTTAAGAAATAACTGTCATTTGACAGTTACAAAGGAAGCGTTGCATCTGTTGATTCTACCGAACTGACACAACCATTCAAACGCACCTTTTCATTCATTATATATAGATTAGAATCTGTAACACTTTAAGATGATGACTTATATTTATTTCAATTAATACAAAAGCAATTCTTTGAAACGTATCGTGTTACTTGGTATTATTGTGACCACGTTAGAACCAACAAAGATCCAACGTTGAGGCCAACAATTGGTATCAGAGCAGTTTGGATTCTTTTAACCAAATCATCATATACCAAGGGTTTCATATTACCCTGAATCGAAGAAGAAACAATATTCCCAGAAAACGGTAAAAATTTTTTTTTGCAAAACTATATCCGAACCACAAATCAAACTAGTAATCATTTTTGTGATTCTGAAAACCGTCCATAATTCATAGCCGCCTCGTAATTAATTACCGGCAACTAAGAATAGGCAATTTTCAATCATCTTGCAAAGTCTTTTCATTCGGATTTTTTTTTTACCGAGAGTAGAACAAAGGGAACAAAGGTTTTGACTTTAAAATCAAAAACAAAACCTTACATCGATTCAGAATCAAGAACCCATTACCACCGATTAAACACGATAGTCATCAGAAAAAGGAAAATAGATTGATTCAACAAAAGGAACAAACACACCTATTGCATCCAGAATCAATACCCTTTTTCATTTTTTTTTTAATCATCTTGATTCAAATTTTTTCCACGGACGAACAAATCCAAAACAAGGATTAACCGGCGCTCGGATTAACGAGAACACCGAATACCCGTGAAGAAGGAGGTTAACCAGAGCCAAAATATTCGGCGGTCAACCACCAGAAGCATAGCAGTGCAACGGTCTCACCCAAAAGAAAGAGGCAGAGACATACTTTATCTCTCAAAGGAGATAACACAAGAAGAAAGAAAAAAAGAGGCGTACTTAATAACGCCAAGGGCACTTCGAACCACAATCAAAAGGGCACCGGGTATTTTAACCCCCCCCAGGTTTCGAAATTCTTACAAATCCACAATTTACTTTTAAACTTTACTTATATAGTATAAGTTTATTTTTTTTTATAAGTTGCAACATAATACCTTAAGTATACTTATCATATTGATATTATAATAACCTAGTGTAATTACGCTACTTATTATTATTAGGAATAACTTTTAAGGAGTAATTAACCTTAGGCTTATTCACCTTTAATTTTTAATCTCCGAGGATAGTTTTATTTTAACTAATCCTATAGGTTTTGATTGTCACATTAGACACAAAACATTAGAAGCGCGCTATATTTCTCAACACACACCCCGTGTTAGAATTTTAGGAGATTACCTAGTCATTATTTATTAAAAATGACTCAAGATAGTGGAGATAAAAGTAAGAAGGAGGTTAGTACATCTAATACTACCCCTCAATTCCAATGCCTGATATTGAAACACGCGAATTACTCACTATGGGAATTCGAATGCAAATTATTCTACAAGCAAATGGGTTATGGGAAACAATTGAGCCAACAGATACAACTCAACCCGATAAGAAAAAAGAAACAACTGCTATAGCATACCTTTACCAATCCTTACCCGAAGATCAATTACTTCAAATAACAAAGCACAAAACCCCGAAAGCAATATGAGACGCTTTAAAAACTAGGCACTTAGGCGAAGAAAGAGTACAACAAGTCAAACTTCAAACACTTAGGTCTGAACTTGAGTTACTACATATGAGAGAAGATGAAACCATCGATACTTTTACAGGAAAACTCACAACCCTTGTAAACAAAGCCGCCAGTCTAGGACACATAATACAAGATCAGAACTTAGTTAGGAAATTACTAAATGCTGTACCCGATAGGTATTTGCAAATAGTTGCATCTATAGAACAATATTCCGATCTAAACACTATGACCCTAGAAGAAGCAATTGGAAGACTTAAAACCTATGAAGAAAGGATTAAGTTTAAGAAAGGGAAACAGGAGAACACTCAAGATAAATTGATGTTCACACGACATGAAGGTAGAGGAAAGAATTTTAGAGGACGTGGACGTAGGAAGTATAAATTTTCACACGGTAAAAACCACGAAAATTTTAAAGAAGAAAAGAAAAACGGAGAAAACTCTCACAACAACTTCAACAAATCACATATTGATCTTAGCAAAGTAAAATGTTACAACTGCAATAAAATGGGTCATTATGCAAGTAAGTGTCATTCAAAACCAAACACTACTATGCAATCTAATCTTGTCGAGGAGGACTTAGAGCCTACCTTACTAATGGCAATATTAGACGACCCACCTGTAACAAAACTTAAAGATCAAACTGCCTCGCTACACGAACAAGATGTAGGATATAAAGAGACAAATGTAGATAGTCTATGGTATTTAGACAATGGAGCCAGCAATCATACGACTGGAATGAGAGAACACTTCAAAGACCTAGATGAGAACGTTAGTGGAAAAGTAAAATTCGTAGATGGATCTCATATAGAGATTAGAGGAAAAGGTTCAATCCTATTAGAATGTGATGACGAGAAACAAAGAGTCATATCTCAAGTCTATTACATTCCCAGCTTAAAAAGCAACTTATTGAGCCTTGGACAATTCACCGAAATTGGTTGTAAAGTAGTAATGGAAGACGATGAATTACGACTTTATGACATGGACAACAAAATCTTCATGAAAATCCCAAGACAAAAAAACCGTCTATACAAAGCAAATCTGAAGATAGGCACACCTGTTTGCCTACTCGCAAACTTGAAGGACAACACTTGGTTATGGCACGCAAGACTAGGGCATCTCAACTTTGAATCACTAAAATTAATGACTCAAAGAGAGTTAGTTCAAGGAATACCTGCCATTAAACATACAACACAAATCTGTGATGTTTGTTTAGTTGGTAAACAAAGTAGAGCACCATTTCCAAAGAAAGCAAAAACTAGATCAACCTCACCTTTAGATTTAGTATACGGAGATTTATGTGGACCAATTACACCACCAACACCATCTGGAAAAAGATACATATTCTTACTAGTCGATGACTATTCAAGATATATGTGGGCGTATTTCCTAAACACGAAAGATCAAGCATTTGATACTTTCAAGGAATACAAGAATACAATAGAGAAGGAGCTAAGGACAACATTAAAAATGTTAAGAACTGATCGTGGAGGAGAATTCACATCTAACGAATTCACTCAACACTGCAAAGAGAATGGCATAGCACGACAACTTACCGCACCTTACTCACCGCAACAAAATGGAGTAGTTGAACGAAGAAATAGGACAATTATGTCTACAACAAGATGCATGATGAAAGCAACCAACATGCCTCAAAATTTTTGGGCTGAAGCTGTTAGACATTCAATATACATTCTAAACAGCGTTCCTACAAAAGCCTTAGAAGACATCACTCCATACGAAGCAATTAAACAAAGAAAGCCAAACTTAGAAAATCTAAAAGTTTTCGGCTGCATAGCATATGCAAAGGTACCATCACAACATCTGACAAAGTTAGATGATAGAAGCAACAAAATGGTATACTTACGAAATGAACAAGGATCAAAAGCCTACCGACTATTTGATCCAACAACACAAAGAATTTGTGTTAGTAGAGATGTGAAATTTAAAGAGGATGAAGCATGGGACTGGAAGGATTACTTAAATGAACACACCAACGATCAACCTGAATGGTTTGACTTCGAAGTTGAAAACCTAGAAGCCACAAATGATCATCAGGAACAAGAAATCCAACCAAATGAAGAAAACAATGATATCCCTACAGATGATGAAGATACAACATCAACAACAAACTCACCCTCACAAGCTTTTCGCACACCATCTACAATTTCATCGCGAGTAAACGCTCAAACTACACCAACTGCCTCAGCACGTTCAACCAATCAAAGTAACTCAAACGCAACCAGGAATTTACATCCAGACTTTGATCATACACCTTTACAAGGTTTTAGAAAGTTAAATGATATATACGAAAACACCGAGGAAGTATTACCCGAGCAATTATTACTGGCTGAAGATGAACCTAAGAACTACAAGGAAGCATCAACCGATCTAAAATGGATTGAAGCAATGAAGGTCGAATTAGATTCCATCAACAGAAACAATACATGGAAACTAACCACTTTACCAAAAGGACATAAAGCCATTGGATTAAAATGGGTATTCAAGACCAAGAGAGATGCTAATGAAAATATAGTCAAGCATAAAGCAATACTAGTAGCAAAAGGCTACATACAAGAGCATGGCATAGACTTCGAAGAAGTCTTTGCACCTGTAGCAAGAATGGAAACAGTCCGATTACTATTAGCCTTAGCTGCTAATAATAAATGGGAAGTACATCATCTTGACGTCAAATCTGCATTTCTGCATGGAGACTTAAAAGAAGAAGTGTACGTTATACAACCCGAAAGATTTATAAAGAAAGAAAATACTGGAAAAGTCTACAGACTCACAAAAGCTCTATACGGACTAAGACAAGCACCACGTGCTTGGAACACAAAATTAGACAATACCTTGAAGTCTTTAGATTTCAAGAAATGCGCTTTGGAACAAGCTGTCTACACGAAGAAATCAAAAGATTCAATACTTCTAGTTGGAGTCTACGTAGATGATTTAATCATCACCGGCACACCTAAAGAAGAGATAGAAAAATTCAAAGCTCAAATGGAAGAAAAATTCGAGATTAGTGACCTAGGATTACTATCCTACTACTTAGGAATTGAAGTCACACAAACTAAAGGTGACATATCAATAAAGCAATCCGCCTACGCAAGCATGATCCTAAAGGAAGTTGGAATGCTAGACTGCAACGAAACGCTAATACCTATGGATCCAGGAACAAGACTAACAAAGAACACTGAAGAAACAACGGTCAACTCAATTGAATACAGAAGCTTAATTGGATGCTTACGATATCTGCTACATACAAGACCCGACTTAAGTTATTCCATTGGATTACTTAGTCATTTTATGCAGGAACCAAAGGAACAACATATGAAAGCTATCAGGCAAGTACTACGCTATGTAAAAGGAAAAAAAGACTATGGAATCACCTACAAACAGAATGGAGGAAACCAGATACAAGGTTATAGTGACAGTAGCTACGGAGTCAACACTCAAGAAGGCAAAGGCACTACTGGAATTATATTCTACTACGGTGAATCACCAATCAGCTGGAGTACACAAAAACAAGCCACAGTAGCTCTATCATCATGTGAATCCGAGTTCATTGCAGCAACAGCAGCAGCAACACAAGCATTATGGTTAAAGAGATTACTCAACAAGCTTACACATACCCAAGAAGAAAGGGTTACGATAATGGTCGACAACAAGTCTGCCATCGAACTAATGAAGAATCCCGTATTTCACGGAAGAAGTAAGCATATTGACATAAAATATCACTTCATACGAGAATGCGTTGAAAGAGAAGAATTACGAGTCGAGTTTATAAGCGGAGAATTTCAAACATGCTCACAAAAGTACTACCCAAGATCAGATTCCTAACGATGAGACAACTAATCGGAGTCAAAGATCTATAGCAAAGCGATTGTGATTAAGAGGGAGAATATTGGGTTAATCCCACTCTTACCCGCCTTACCCGCTTTCTACCCATTTAGAGGGTCAAACCCGAAGTCAAAGTGAACTATATTAAAAGTCAACTCTTAAGAAATAACTGTCATTTGACAGTTACAAAGGAAGCATTGCATCTGTTGATTCTACCGAACCGACACAACCATTCAAACGCACCTTTTCATTCATTATATATAGATTAGAATCTGTAACACTTTAAGATGATGACTTATATTTATTTCAATTAATACAAAAGCAATTCTTTGAAACGTATCGTGTTACTTGGTATTATTGTGACCACGTTAGAACCAACAAAGATCCAACGTTGAGGCCAACAAATACACTAGAGTGTAAAACAGATCACATTCATTATCTAACCTGAAACTGAGGTAAAGAACATAGTGTGGCATTCGAATTCATTTTAATGTCAAAACAAGAGATATGCTCTACATTAAAACGTGACATACTAGTAGTAGTTGCAAAAAGTAAAGAGACATTCTTATCTAAATTATATTGAAACAGATAAATGCCTCAATATATAGATATTTTGGTAATGATTTTGTGCAAAACTGCAAATGGATTTCTTACTCAATGGGCAAATTAAACAAGCATGGGCTGCGACCGTGCGTCATGAAAAAACACCAATACCATTTACCACCTCAAAAGAGAGTCGAACAAGTGTTTGTCTTGTCGTACAATCTTTATTAACCCATTTTTCTGTATGTAGTAAAGTTAGACCGGTCACTGAATAACAGTATTGAAACTTGGTATCAGTCATTTACCGATTTATTTTGTTTCAGACCAAACACTGAACGCCTTTATCTGAGCATCCAAATATAATGGTATATATTAGATTAGCACAACATTACTATGATTTATTTGAACCAAGTGTCACTATATAAACAGTTAATAAACCGATGTCCTAGTGTGGTTTTTTTTGTATGTTAGGAGCTAAGTTTAACCACCGTATGACATAGTTGGAATATTAAGATCTTTAGTTGATGCATATCGATTTACTAAGTTATATGCTTCAATTTCTGATAATAACCATCTTAGCATTACATCCCACATAGGTTAGAGAATTGAAAGATGACTTGGTTATATACAAGAGTGCACATGAACTATATGTTTCTAGAATAATATTATGTTTCGGATACATTATAGGAGAGTTGAGTATACAAAACAATATTTGAGCTCTTCTCCTGTTAATATTAAAAAGTGAACATTGATCACCACCACTAACGTCGTCTAAAAGACCTTTCTATTGTCGAAAAATAATCTCGTTTTTTTCTTCGGATTTAACTACCTTTAATGTCGTCTAAAGGACCTTTCTATTGCCCAAAAAAATCTCATTTTTTTCTTCGGATTTAACTTCCTTTCTTAATCGTACTCATTTTCAAATAAATAACTTATGTTTTTCATTGATATATCAAACACAAATCAACAATAACACCTTAAACAGTAAGGAAATTTGTTCAGATAATTTCTTAATGTAATGAAAATTTTCTTTATTTAAACTATTAATACTCTATCAAATAAAACAGCCTCCAAGAGTATTTAATTAAATCCATATACAAACATGTTTCATAACATGTTATTATTATCCCAAGAAGCTGAGCGATCGAAATCATGCTTGAGCGATTTCGCATCCTACAGATTTAAAACAAAGGGTTGACGTCATGTTCAAAAACTGGTATTTGGGGTCGTTTGGTTTGAAGTTAGGGTTCACTTTGGGTGTCAGACTTATAGATGGCTGGTTTAGGATTAGGTGTGACTGCTTAAAAAGTGTTATTTGGTTACACAGAAGTTCGAAAGTCATTTCAATAAATGATGTTTGCTTATCATATGCATACAAACAAATATCAGTTATTCGCTTTTTAAGATAAATGTTCTATGATGGCCATGCATGTATATGGTGCATATTGAATTATTAAAACTGCACGGGTCACTATATTTAGCTACCTTTAGTTCTTTTTCGATCCAAACCATTTCAACCATTTTAGCATTTAGTCCCACATTGGTTCAAGAAAGAAAATATTAGAGGCTAAGATACCATAGTGTACATGGCATATATGCGTGTGATGTAGTATAATGTTTACGAATCGTGGTTATGGAAGTACTGAATATAAGTTTCAGTCACTCTATAATCACAATTGGTAAATTCATATAACATCAGAACTTTTTTTATTTTGTCATAACTATTTTCACATATGTGTAAGTAAGAGTATAATGCTTTCAAGTGTAGTTATCTATGTCACTAAATCAACAGGTCTAGTGACTTTGACCCTTTGCTTGGAAAATTTATACAATTCCTTAACTTTTAGTGCTATATTTTTTCGACAATGGACTTTAAAACACCCAAACAGTAGCTGAAGGACCTCTTTTGATTTAAGTTGATGAAGAAGAATACATATGGATGTAATAACAAATTAACGAGCTGAGATACGGTTATTCTTGTGTTTTTTTGCCAACAACTTGATGATAATTGGCAGTCGCTAGTATAAAGTTGCTAGTATAAGTTGTTTCCTATAAATTTTACAATGTGCTTTGATTTATGTTTGTATTCTTCTTCTTTTTTCTCTTTTTGTTGAACCTCGTATCGGTTCCTTCCTTCCATTGATTCACTTTGTAATATTTTAATGATGAGTTAATAAATTAATCACCATTATATTTGTTTGAGATATCAGGATATATGATGCTTGTTCATGTTTAATTGTTTCAAGCAAGTTATTGACACGGGGTCGATGTTTGTTTTTGTGAATAGTTGTATTGATTTATGATCCCACATAGATCAATGAGATAAACTTTTGTTATTTTATGTAGTTGTTGTATACGGATAGGTTTAATATTAGATAAGTATTATGTTGTTGGACCTAGATGCAAAGAGATGAAAACATGCTTCTTCATCTTGAACATCTCTAGTTCAATAACTAATATAAATTCCAATACTTTTTTGTATAAACTTTTTGAAAAGGGTTTGATACTTCATGTGCTAATTGTTGTTTGATGCTCAAAGATCATGTTTCTCGATGCAACAATATCATGTTGAAGAACTTTTATAAGTTCTTGACCAATTGTGCTAGATTCTTTATATGTGTGTAAATGTTTTTTACATAATGAACATAAATATAACCTCCACATACATTTAATTTGGTGGTAATATTCACTCAAAAGCATGAAATTTTGTAATTGAGTCAAAGAATTATCTTTCATTGATGCATCAAAATTCATAACGTACTTGAATCAGTCTCGAAAACCTTAAGACTTTGCACCATATAACTACACTAAACTTCAAGCATGGCGCATTAAATCCCTATTGTATAGAGACATGATATGTGACAGCCGCAATTCGTTTCTTGAATCTAAAACACCATAAACTTGACAAAATACTAACGACCAAAAATATATACCTCTTTAACTGGTCATGATAAGAGTGTAGCCTCAAAACCTTTCTCAATGAACGAATTTTATTCATTATTCCTTTTGAAAGTCACAGACACAATCCTGGCGCAATGAAAAACCACACAAAAATTAAAAGGTAGAAACGTGTGCTTGCGTGCTAACTTGTAATTTATGTTATCAAACTTCTTATTTAGTTGAAAGAAAAGTCATGTAAGGAATGATTAAGTTCTCTTGGTGCATTTTAATAGATATGTAGCTAACCGTCTCCAATTCTCGATCGAGTCATTATTCTTGTGTGTACTTGTCATTTATAATCAGGTATATTAGATTCATAAGTGTGCCATGACTGTATTATACAACACTAATATGCACCAGAAAGCAAACACACATTATCTCCCAATTTAAAGACACACCACGTAAACTGAAAACACCAAACTCCAGCATTGAATACACAACACCACGAAAACCGCAAAGAAAAACCCATACATATTTCAAGTACCTTTGGATCTTACAACATAATCATAATCAGATTAATCTTCAAGAGAATACTTTCCATCGTCAATGATTTATTCATCACAAATCGACAGCACCAATTTAAACAAATAATGATTTCACTTCAAATCGATAACTTGACAACATCATTTGTAGCCGGCTACAAATGATGTTGCTGTTTTGCAGGTGATAGACTATAGACAAGCTTGGTCACTAGGAAATCATTAAAACGTTTATGTGCCTTTGAATCGTATGTATAATATGAATACTTTATGTATTCCACATAGGTAAAACATAAGAAACATTGCTACTTAATATAATAGAATGAAAACAACATCAATTGTCTTCAATATAATTATTATGTTCACAATCATCTTATCATATATAGACGACTACAAAAAGTTTGATGTGATATCGTGGTTGAGCACTTGTATAATATATATTTGAACTTTTTATGTAAAAAGTAAAAACAAATTCTATACAATAAAATGAAAGGTTATGTATATATTTTAATATAAGTATGACTGGATTCGAACTCGAGACTTCGGGATTGCACACATTACGTATGAGAATCGATGTAAATAATAATTAATATATTAAATGTAATATTTAATTATTGATTACAAATAAATATTTAACGATAGTTAATTTTTAACGAGTTTTGATTATCGGTCGTTAAATGTCAACGGGATATGAAGAAAAGTTAACAAGCCAAGAGAAGGTTTTAGGAACCCTCTTTTGGGCTTGTTTTTGGCCGAAACTATAGAATCCCACATCAGAAACTATAGTAATCTTGACATCTACCATAAGGCTATAAATACATCCCCATGTATTCATCCTTTGGTACACTAGATTTCAATAGAAGGCCAAACTTCTTCTTTCTTCCCTCTTGTTCTTAGGTCGACGAGCAAAACCCCATGTAAGGGATTTGCGAGTGACCTTGAGCATAACAAATGTGTTTGGTTAATCTATTGTAATCAAGAACCTATCTTTTCTCATTGATTCGCTACTAATACGTGTGTACAAGAACGAAGGGTCAATGCACTTGTGTTGGTAACTTGGGTGTTCGACCTTTAGTGTAGTCAAATGTATTAAACCCTAATTTATTAGGGTTTAAGGTTTCTTGGTACTTGGTCTTAATTTGGGGCTTTCATAAACCCTAATTGCATTGATTCGCAAAAGGTACGCATATACTTTTAATTTGGTTAATTAATTTACAAGTATTATTCCTATTACTTCCGCTGCATGCTTTGATGATGTTTTGCATGTTTACTGTAATTGTTATGATTAGTAAAACCCAACAGTGGCATCACGAGTCGTTAATATGTTGTAATTAATTACCGAAACACATAAAAATTGAATCTTTGTGATTATTACATGCTTTTATGGTTTCTAGGGTTTTGATAATTGAAACCCTAATTTTTTAATATATGGGTCGTATACCCTTTTATTTTTTAATTAGGTTTTAATTTTTCGCAAAACTTGTAGAAACCTTAGGATTGCATGTATATTTTATATGGTTTTAATGAATAATTGTTATGTGCCATGTAATATGCGTATCTTGGGATTTTAATTGTTATGAGGAATCCATGGTGGAACATGCTTGTTTTGCCATTGATTATTGTTTTGATTAATTGTTAAGTGATATACACATGCTTATTAGTTTGATAATTATTAAATTGGGGAAGACCTCAATATACCTAATAAAAATTCGTTATGTGCTAATTGGTATATTATTGACTTTGGCTTACGCAATCAACTTGTCGATGCATGTGGCTCACTTACCTTGTAGGTGAAAGCCCTAGTTGATGTATGCATTATTTTATGCCTAGAATTGTGTATTAGCTTTTATCGAAATAATTATGCATGTGGCTAATTGTTTTTACATATGTTAATTGTTAAGTTATATGTATATTATTTGAGTTCGTTTTAATTTTTATTAAAGTGCCTTTTGTTTATATTTTATGACACGTTAGTAAGCAAAAAGGGTTTTTTGAGAATAGAAAATTAAATGGACAAAATAATGGCAAAATTTGATTTGTTTTCTAAGTATTAAATCTTGAACTTTTAATCGACTGATGCGACTGTACTAAATGGTTAGAACGGCTCACCCATTAGAACAAACTCAAAAGGGGGTTCAAAGAAGTGCGCATAATCACACTGAAAGGATGTCTAAGGTTATGCTTCAGCGCTTACCTGGTCCTCTGCCTCCCTGTGCGTTCGATTGGAGCTACCTAGTATAACTATTCTATGTACGAAGCATCATAGTGCAAAGTTGTAAGTTTCTCAACGCATCGATTAAAACTTTGTAGAATTTAATCTTAGCAATTTAAAACTATGAGTAAGGTTTTGAAACATTTTATGTTATGGAGATGTATGCATGCTTCTTAATACATAAGTTTTGATTACACGTCAAATATTGTACCCTTTTAAAATTTAAGTTTATGCCATCTAATGATATGAAACACTTGAAGTCGTAATTTAGTTATGTGAGACCTTGAGCTAGATTACAATAACAAGGTGAATCTTTATGTTGTGTGAGACCTCAGCTTAAATAATTTGCAGTTTCTAAATTAGATAACTTAATTAAGTTAGTTAGTGAGACCTATAACTTAAGGCATAAGATGGGATAAAACATGCTTACATTTTGCATAATTGTTTGGCAAAATTGTAAATCCCATATTTTCTAGGAATTGAAAACTTGATTGTCAATTATTGTTCTTCGACAATTACCTATTCTATACTTTCATCACTAGCAGATTAACTGATGTGGTGAAACTATGATAATGAGGGTCCTAGATTGAAGGAAAATTTAATGGTTAATATGAATACCGACCTAAGGGTATTTTATTTTCTTCAAAGATTTAATTATCGAAAATACTAAAAATTGAATTTTGTGAATTCTTTTGATTGTATTAATGCAACATTAAACCGTAAACGTGTTTTGGGCTTTGGTAAATTGATCTAGTTCTGTTTTCAAACAAATGTTTGATTAAGAAAAATTTACTAAAAAGACAAACATAAACTCTTTTCCATGGAAGAAGAGTGAGACTCAATCCTATTCCTTTTCATGATTGAGAAAGGTATGTTAGGAACATTAGAATTGTTTAAATTATAATATAACTCATAGCAATTTTAATGGTTAAGAAAATTGCACACCATGTTTTCCTTAAGAGATTTCATTACCCTCTGTTGGTGATTGAATTCTTATATGACATTTTGGTCAACTAGAAAACATGTTTGTCATTTTATGAGTTATTAAATTAGAAGCTAGACTAATTACCGCAAAATTGGTAAAAGACAAACTAGTATATTTTATCTAGTTGTTTTGTTTTGACTAATTGAAGGTGCTATACATCATTATGACGATGGTAGACCCATTAAGGAAGAAATTGCATGCTCAATTTTTCAAGTTAATAGCATTGATGGATGATTCATCATCTACGGAGTAGAATACACTCTTTTAGTAACTAAGTAATTGTTACGAATGGTCTTTAAAAGGGGGTAACAACGTGATAGCACGCTATTTTCACTAGTTAATGAAACACTTACAATGTTGTCAAATCCAGTGGGAGTATGGTGTATTACTGAATAAGACATTATTGTAACGTTGTCTAATTCAGTAGGAGTTACAAGATTTATTATCTTGGTAGTAACTCAGATTATTTCTAGGTTTTCTAGAAATAATACATTACGTTCAAAAATGTAGATATTTATATTCTCAAGGATAGTCTTGAACGTTTCCTTGATAATTAAGTGCTCCTACATCTACTTGTAATTCTTATATATCTATGACACTATCATATTGCTCATATAAACAAACGAATGTCATGGTGTTTATCTACTACATGACATTCGTTTGTTCTATGTACAAGTGGGAGAAGTATTTATGGTGTGCAAAGGAACAACACATACAAATATGATTAATGGATTCTCTTGATCGTAAGGTAAGAGATTAACGTTCTAATAAGATTGACTTGTTTAGAACATATGTCAAGATTATAGCATAGACTACTTTTATGTCTTATGTCATTCAAATTAAAGGAACACTTGAAGTTACATTTTAGGTTAAGTGAGATCTTGGCTAGATTGTAATCTCAAGGTAAATCTCCACTTGTCGTGGGATCGGGCGTGGATGCTTTTGTAGTTTCTTAAGTTTGACACTTCAAGGGATGACATAATTAAAATAAAGTAATCTAATGCTACTTTAAATATTTGTGTATTCTTGGAATAACATAAATAGTTTATTAACTTGAAAATTAATTAATTGAAACCAAGGCGTGGTGTTCATAATTATAAATGTTTATGTGTTTCTTTGTAAAGTCACAAACATGAAAGTCTTTTAATTATTACAGGACTTATAATGTAAAGTAAGACATTATAACTGTTATGTCTTTTGACTTAGTCAAAGAATACTTATGTTATAAAGCATGCAATTGGCTTGGAATTCTATTAAACCATTAAGTTGACTTAGTTGGTAAATAGGTAGTCCAAAAGGAATAAGTTTATCTTACATATTGTTAGATTGTCTTACACTATTAATTCTAATGAAATACTGTATTTATATGGTATGTTCAGTTAGAAGAATCAAACTTTTGTCATATTGTTTGATTCAAGATAACTATATCCTCTTTCTTTAAAAAGTTATCAAGGTTAGGAAATTAAGAATTGATTAGATATACTTAATAAAACTCAAACCTAGAATATTAATAAGACACCATTTTAGTATGGAATGTGATGAATCACTTTGAGTCTTATATTGAAGTTCTGATTTGTTAAAACTACTTATGGAGTAGGTTATTAACGAACAAGATTTATGAACTGTTAATGTGATTTGTAATATCCCAATAGAAAAAAATTTAATGTTGTTCTACTTGCTAAAGTATTTATATATAGTCTTTAAATTACAAAAGCAAGTGGGAGTTTTGTTTAAATCTTGAAGAGATTAAATTACAATTACAAAACACATAATCTTCTAAAACATACTAGCGAATATCATGTTGAGGTCAAATCTGATAGACCTCAAGATGGTGGAATTCTTATGCATAGATCCGTAAGGATATCTCAGATATTTGATATGATGAGAAATATTAATTACAGGATCATGGTAAACCTGTTAATCATAATGATATATTACCTAATATTGAATTGTGGTAAATTATTCATACTATGAATGTTAAGATGCTTTCCAAAAAGATAATCAACTTTGGAAACTTGGTTTATCTTAATAAAGATGAGTTTCTTCAAAATAAGAAAAACCCTAGTGGTTTAAATCTTTGTGTAGAAATCATATGGACAATATTGTACATATGTTTAATACATGACTTGTGAATATATTATTAATCACACTTAAGCAATTAACTGTGATTGAATATTCTTTCCTAAACACATTAAATATATAATGATTATGATTGTCATACTTATTTTCATTGATATGAAAAATGACAATGGAATATTAAAACTATTTCTTATGTGATTGCTTTTGCGAGGACGATAAGCAATCGAAAGGAGTTTTATGAATTCACATAATTTTTGGAAATGTACAAACGGCAAAAATCCATGAATGGATATATGCATGCATCTAGGAGATGATTCTTATGTTTAATTATTAAATCCAAGTTTTGGTTTAAAATTAAAATAAGATAATTTCTAAGTATTTGATGTGCTACGATGGTGCAAGTTTTAAAAATTTATAAACACGATTTAACCGTCTAACCTATTAACACATACGAGCAAGTATACTCGTCCGTAATAGCAAAGTTTGGTAAGTCGAGATCGTCCCAAGGGATTTTGTGTATGAAATAAATTTGTTTGAAAAGATTCCAACAAGAAAGCTTGTCAAGGCTTCCTCAAATAATTATGTTCTAGTGAAATTCAATAAGAAATATATATATACTTGTGTGTAGTCTATAATCAATCATAAATAGTATTCATGAAGGTTTGGTGTATACTCTTAATATTATGCACAAATCATAAGCAAATGATTCCCCAACCATGGTATGTGTTTGTAAAAATCATTCTAAGAACAAAAACATTTAGGTAATCCTTTCGGTCCTTATCCCAATGATTATCCTATAGAAATTCCATTTGTTTGCAACATGTTCTTATTAAATTTGTTCTTACGAATCTTTCGACCCTTCGTGATGAAAATGTTCCTAGTCTTGTTTTAATAAGCAAACATGGTGGTTGTCAATTACCATATCCCCATACTAGTTTGTCACTTTACTTTTTGGAATAAAACACAAGAGAAATCCTTTCGGTCCTTTTTCTTAAAACATGTTTTATCAACAAATCAAACCAAGACTAGTAATTTTCCAACAAACTCATTTAAATAAGATCATATGTACATGCATCACATTTTGAGAACACTAATATGATTAACTACATCCCAACACACAAGTATATCCCAAAACTACTCCATGATAATAATAATAATAACTAAACACAAATAGTAACAAAGTAATTCCAACAATTCAAGAGAATAGAATTCCATAACAAAGTTCATAGAATACCTAAACTTTTGTGATTACAAGAATTAGAATTCGTGGATTGTAGCAACCACCCGCCTCCAATCACCTAGATTCACCGTACAACTCCAAACTACCAAAACTATGGACGAGAATTGTTCCCTCCTTGCTCCTGGACGTTTTTCAGTAACAACTAAGCTTTTGGGCTAAATAATATGGTTGGTATTAGTTTAGGTGTAAACTAATACAATTTTGGTTGTGTCACACCTAGTATACTAGGACTAGGTTCTTTATATAGCCAAATGTGCTTGCTCAACTGACCAAAAACGTCCCCAACAAGTAAATGTCAAGAAATGATCGGACTCCAATGATTATGGGGAGTTAAGGCAACAATAAATGCAACATTGTGTAACTGCAGCGTCAGAAACCGGATCGGTTTCCACTCCAACCGAATCGGTTGAATTTTGACCATTCGCCCAGCCGGATCTGGTTACGGGTTGTGACCGATCGGCTGGGTTTGTGCTGTTTTGACTTTTTGTTGACTTTTCTCCTATGTACTTCATTCTTTGCTCTCGCTGATGATTTCCAAGGCAAAACTTGATCTTTCCTTGCCGTAGATACTTAGAAATCATTGCGTTTCTTAATCATTGAATCCAAAAGCTTCCTAGCTCGACTTCCTTCCTCGAGAATCTTCCAAATGTGCATAAAAACTTCATTTCTTCATTTCTTTGTGATACCTGGCTACATATACATGCACAATACGCATCTTTGCACTTTTGCAACAGTTATGAGTAAATATAGCCGATTACCATGCACAAAACTAACAATAACGCTACTAAAAACATGTTCATTTTAGGCGTTATCAAATTCCCCCACACTTAAGCTCTACTCGCCCTCGAGTAGGTCTAACATTTGCAAATATTTGATTTCAATGGTCTTTGACACCATGGTTCTAAAAATGTAACAATTATCCCAAAAGAGATAATCATCAGCTTGCTTATAATATGTGAAAATTTTTAAAAATGAACCAAACACTTTAGATAACATAACTAGAACACCTCACGAATGATTTAGAAAAATCACTCAACTCTCATATATTGGTGGGTATATGTAAATCACTCATTGGCTAGTCATGATCAATGCTTTTTACCATAAGCTTGTACAAGTATCAAAACAAAGAAAATAAATTCATCAAAGAGGGCTTTTATTCGGGTTACAACGTTAAGGCAAAGGGTTCATAAAAGGTATGGATAAGGCATGAGATAGTAATGAAATTGGTGTTAAAATAAAAATAAAATCAAGTCTAAATCTCCATGTTGCTAGCCATCATACAAACCACAATCCCGAAAATGATTATTTCACCTCTTCTCATATCGATCTCCAAATATGTATAACTCAATTTAGCTCATTGGCTAATCAATATCCTTCATATAGCTCATTGGCTATAACCATTTTTTTTTTAAAGTTCCCCCTCACTTAGTGTAAGCATACACAAAAAAAATTCCAGAAAGACGTCTCTTTCATCCAAGATGGAGAATGGTACACACTATAAACAAAGTGTAGCTTCTTCATAATCATCAAAAACAATCCAATCATTCTAAACAACTAGCAACAAACCAATAGACTTGATAAGGGTTGGATAAAGCTTGAAAGTGTAAAATATTTTTGTATTTTTCTGAATTTATCAAAACGAAAAGATTGGCTCGGAAGGGTTTACTAAGGGTATCTAGTGCTAAAGATGAGCACTAACAAATGGGTCCATATGGGTGGTTAACTAACCAAAGTGGTTAGCTAATATATCATTAGATGTAAAATGGAAGGCCATTTGGTTTAATTCCTAAGGTGCCTCTTATCATTTGAACATATTTAGACCACTTGAAAGTGATTTTAACCGTAATGCATAACTAGTACAAGTTCTAGAATCGACATAATCACCGGCACACTCATAGCAAATATAAAACAAAATATGTGTTTTATACAAAAAGAAACCTCACAAATGTGTGGAAAAAGGCTATTATGCATGCTAGAAAATGCTATCAAATCCAAAATGAATTACTTACGTAATTTGGTTCAAATCCAAAAACTTTTCAAAATCCTCATTTTACCATTGAAATCCCAAGTTATATATTTTAAATATCAATCACGTGTGAAAACAACTAGACCAACAAGGGCGAATTTTTTCTAATCACTTTAATCCAAAAGTTATCTAAAAATAAATAAAAAAGCGCATCATTTTTCCTATTTTCTTCCCTCCCCCATACTTAAGTTTTGCATTGTCCTCAATGTAATGAAAAATGAACTTCAAAGTATAGAAAATGGGAAAAAGAAATAGTTAAAAGATACCACGTGATAGAATATGCAATATGCATATTGGGTCATAAGAAAGCATGTGAGTTATCCAACTCAAAATATTTGACCATCAATAAGCTTCCAACACATCCATCCTGCAAACAAAAACTGCAACACGCAAAACACAAAACAAACAAATGCAACTAAAAACTAGATAAAACCAAGCAAAACATGTTAATCATCCTAAAAAAGATAATAAAGATAATATTGTTTAACAAATCATAACCCATTGTCTTTGAAACCATAATTCACGAATGATCCACGATCATTCTTCATCCTCGCTCATGTCATCTCCTTCTTCATCATCATACTCATCATCATCATCTTTCGGTTACGTAGTTTTCGTCCACAATCTCCGAACGAACTCTCCTCTTCTTTTTCTTTCCTCCAACTCTTGATGACGATCCTCCAAAATCGTGGCTTGCTCCACCAACTTCAGGTAATCGACCATATGGGGGTACTGGATCAGGAAATGGTGCGTACCCAGGATATGGATACGGATAGGGTCCAGGATAAGAAGTGTAAGGAAAAGGATATGGTGGAACATTGGGTGGATTGTAGGGTGGCAACTCATAATTGGCTTCACGAGCCATGTTTTGAAAGATAGGCATGGAATAATCATTGATGTAGTTGTTTCTCAACATCATCGAGTCTCTCCATACATCCCTACATTGAATCTCATCTAAATGTTGGTTCGACTCTCCCCAACCTGAATCAAAACTACTGGACGCACCCATTTGCACGTTCTCCATTGGTATACTCCCTTGCTGTTGTGGTGGTTGTTGTTGTTGTCTTGGTTCAATCCATAACCCTAAGGTTTTCAATCTCCTATTTAAAGCATTACCAAAACCTTGTGCAGTCCACGTATCACTATACTTTGGCTCTCCACACTTAGCCAATTCCTCATCAACATAATACCCAAGATTCTTCGCCAATTTTGTCACAAAATGTCCTCCACAAATGTTACTATTGCTCTTGATCCCCAGGGATCTCCTAGACAAATATTCGGCTATCTGCCAAACTGCATTACCGTCCTTAGTTTGTTCCAACAACTTCATAACCCATAAGTCCGGTTTCTGACATTTTTCCCTGCTTCCAAATCTATTAAATGGCCCGGTCACTATCAACTTGTGAAGTATCCTCATCAACGGATTCCTGATGGTTGAGGCATTCCTCCTAGCGCAAGTAGGATCTCCCACTTGATTCCAATAAGCGGGAATACTAGGATAGTCTTTTTCAAAACTCCGAAGTCTAGAAAAGTGAGTTTCAAATAATCGATAATTAACCTCATGTGGCTCATACAAACCAAGAGCCACGCCAAAAGCTGGCAAAGTGTAAGCATGATCCCTACCACAAAGCCTAAACCAAACACAAATTTCCTTCATCAAGTTCCGAACATCCACCTTTCTTTCAAAATACATGGTTGAAAAGAACTCCATACACCATTCTCGATAGACCTCTTCATTGACGCTAAATGCTCTTTCCCATGACAAATCATTGAACGAATCTCCATCCCCTGGATATACATAAGATGTTCGCATCATTCCTCTCAACTCATCTTCACAATCACATTCCTCAAATAAATCCCAATCAATCACCCTCGGAACCAAACATGTCCTATGTTGCAGTTTCGACAACCTTTCCCGAAAAGCATGTTTCTCCCCGTCGGTGAGATTTTTAAACTTTAGATTAGCATTTGCCTCCGTCTTCACACTATACTTAACCTTCTTCTTCTCATTCCTTTGACAAAATTTCGTAACAAGCGGGTTTATAGGAATTGTCTCCTCGCTCGAGCTACCTACAATAATTCTCTGTAGAAATCACAAATAAAAAACCATATGAGAGTGTTAGAACAAACAAGAAGGTTCAAGGAACCTCCTAAGATCCATTTCAAAATTTCAAAAATTCAAACACAGAAACCGTAACCGGATTCGGTTCGTGAGAAACCGAATCGGTTACTCAAATGACCAAAATCCAACCGTTCGGTTGCAATGCGCAACCGAATCGGTTATGCAGCCTGCATAAGGCTTTTGCCTCTAAAAACCCTTCTACACTCGAGTTTTCTAAGTCCAAACCACTCCTAGATCGCATTCTATCATCCTCAATGATTTCCACATCCTTGAATTACTCTAAACTCGCTTTTCAAATCATCAAACATCATCCATCACCATCTTAGAACTCAACTTGATAAGCCTATATCCTTCAATCAATAGTCCTAATCAATAATGTGGCATCTATCACTCCTAAAAAACGCATCATCTATCATAAGGAATCACTAATTTCAACTTATCTTGATTCAATAGCACAACCCAATTAAATCCGAAAATTCAATCATCTATTATTCATCCTATGTTGAATCAATCAATCCAATCCTTCTTGCAATGCACTCCTATATCAATTACCCACTCAATCTTAAAATATTACAACTTAATTCGAATTATAACAAAAACCCCCAAATTGGTGACCTAATATCCAATTCGAATCAAATGCTCTAATAAAACCTTAATTGAGTTAATTGACTGTAGATGCTTACTTGTTTGGGTGCCATGATGTTTTCCTACAACTTAAACAACCTTCAATCAGCTTCTCTTGGACGAATTTTTGCAAAACCCACTGGAGAATTAGTGTGTGTGTTTTCCTGAAAAAATGATTTTTTTTTACTCAATTGCAACCGGTTCAGTCAAGGACATAACCGTTTCGTTTTGCATTTCGCCAAATTTTGCATTTTTACATGTTACTTAGGCATTTACCTTCCAAGCAACAATTTTACTCAAAAATTCTACTAAAGATTCACACAACATTCACCCACCATATGAAATTTTGAACAATCATCCAATCTAAAAAAATCTCAAATCATCATACTAATGAACTAAACCAAGCATTTACCTTCCAAGCAACAATTTTACTCAAAAATTTTACTAAAGATTCACACAACATTCACCCACCATATGAAATTTTGAACAATCATACAATCTAAAAAAATCTCAAATCATCATACTAATGAACTAAACCAAAATTCAACTCAAAACTCATAGTTATAATGCATTAACCAAATCACCTCAATCATAAAAATAAAAATGAAAATGAAAATGAAATAAGAAACAAAAATCCTAAATGCATCAAATCAAAAAGAAATAGTTCATGAAATTCAAGCAAATAATTGCTTGTTTATTACGGCCTCTTGTCTTCTCCTCAAAATTCCTCAAAATACTCTTGTCTTAGAATGTCCTCGCTTTGAAATTTTCCGGTCAACTCACGGAACGTTTCAAAAGTTTTGAATTTTCTCATGAATCTTCGTCCGTCCGGACATAGTATATCGAACTTAACATGCCATGCTCCATCTCCGGTTTGTCTCTTGTAAGTCCCCGACCCTTCGGGTTTCCACTCCAAATTCTTAAGTTGCACCGGTAAAGAACCTAAAAAGTCGGTCAACTTTTTGTAAACTAGTATGTTTTTGAATGGGTTATAGAAAGCTTCTACCGCTAACGCACGTTCCATTTCGTCCTCTATATCAAAATAAGGCGGAGCTAACGGTCCGTACATTGGGTTACCTTGGACATCACGTCCCACTTCAAAACATGTTAAATCCTCATCTGCTTCTATCCATTCCAAATCCTCCATAAATTCCAAAGTTGGTCCTCTTGGTTTTGGGTAGTATGTTTGCCTCGAAATCCCATCATCAATAGTCAAAGTGCCTCTTCCCATGTCTATAATCGCAGCACAAGTTCGTAAGAATGGTCTTCCCAATAGTAGTGGTAAACTCTTGTCCACCGGAATATCTAGGACAAGGAAATCTGCCAAATACGGTTGATATCCAATTTCCACTCTCACATTCTTCACCTCTCCCATTGCCTTCGCTTGAGAATTATCCGCCATAGTAAGCTTTGAATGATTAGGTTGCGGATTACTTAGTCCCAAAGTTTTAAACAATGGATACGGCATCACATTAACACTCGACCCCGTATCGGCTAAAGCATAAACAGGTGTAGTCCCATTCACTTTGATCGGCAACACAAAATTACCCGGATCCTTTTCCTTCCTTGGCATGCCTCTAAACAAAATTCGATCTCGCTCCTCCTCCGTGAGATTCTTTTCTTCCAACCTAGCCCTTGCTAGCATCAATGCATCCAACTTCTTACGGTAAAGCACATAATCTTAGAGTACTTCTATCACCGGTTTCTTTTCATTGAGCTCAAGAAACTTTTGTTCTAGATTCTCTAAAATAACTTCTTTTTGTTTGTCGGTTAAGGGTTTGAAAGAAGTAGTCGGTGATGATGGTGTGGAGTCATTTTTGGTGGTAGAGGTTGTTGTTGGGGTTAGTTTGTTTGATGTCGGTTTCTTCCGATTTGCCTTTCCCATCTTAATTACTTCCACCTCTTTCTCTTCCATGTTTGCACAAACTTCCACTAGCATCTCGTTTATTCCTTTTCCTTCTTCCAAATCAGTTACATTAATTCTCATCTCTCCCATTGCAAAATCCACTTTGACACTTGGTCGTGACAAGAAAATCTCGACCAAAACACACATTAGGTTCATCCGCATTTCCTTCTTCTAACACAACAAAATCAGTTTCAAAAATATGTCCATGAATATTGACCTTCAGATTTTTGACCATCCTTCTTCCATATGCTTCATAGTCCAATCGTACATGACCAATTTCGTCAAGAACCTTCTCCAAAATATAGTTTTCTCCATAAGCCATATTAAGCTGCGCGTCCCAAGCACTTATTCCTTCCACACTGCAAGGCGTTCCAAACCTCATTAGCGGTGAATCATACATCGTTAAAGGTGTTTGTGTGAACACTACGACTCTTCCTTTCTTGGGTAGTTGAACCTTATTTTCACCAGTTTCCTCCATATTACCCATATCAATTCCCAATTCTTTCTTACTTTCCTCCAAGATACCTCCAATCTTTTCCAATGAACTTCCGGTATCCTTGAACATTTCATCCAAAGTACGAAGGTATTCCGAGATTCCACTCAAACTATCCATATTACTAGACAACTTGACAAAGCAAAACAAAACAAAACACGAAATATAGCGTTAGAGTTAGTAAAAACAAGAACAAACTATAGAAACTTAGACTAAACAATGTAAGATACTTAACAAAACAAAAAAAACACAAGTTAAAACTAAAGACCTAAAAATAATAAAAATCAACACAGAAACACCAACCAGATTCGGTTGTCTCACCAACCGAATCGGTTAGTTGAAATAATTCAGACAGAAACTCGAACCGGAACCGGTTGCGGGTTGCAACCGATCGGTTTGATCGAAAAATATATATATATATATATATATATATATATATATATATATATATATATATATATATATATATATTTTAAAAGAAAAATAAATAAACGGAATTAATGCAATAAAGGACTCATTAAGATGTACTAAATTCTAGTTAATAAAGAAAACTCTTCATAAACCAACAATTTAATATCATAATAAAACTCTTTAAACTAAAACTAATAAAACTACCAATTAAAATCTATCATAAAAATAATTAAACTAATAACTGAAAAATATAACTATCTAATCATTAACCATAAAAACTATAATTAACTAAAACTAAATAAACTAATAAATGTAAAGAAAATAAAAATAAATCTAGGAAATAATTAAACTACAATACATAATCTGCAAATATAATCTAAAATTACCAGAATTACTCTAAAAATCATAAGACAAATAACTAAGAAGACTAGAACAAATAAAATTGCAACTAAAATTACACAGAAGGTCTAACCGGATTCGGTTGGATAACCAACCGAATCGGTTAGTTTGTAACCAAAAACTTTTTTTTTTTTTTTTTTTTTTTTTTTTTTTTTTTTTTTTTAAATAAAACAAATTTATTTCGAATACTTATCAATTTTACAGAAAATTAAAGAAAATCCCCGGCAGCGGCGCCAAAAACTTGATGTGCTACGATGGTGCAAGTTTTAAAAATTAATAAACACGATTTAACCGTCTAACCTATTAACACATACGAGAAAGTATACTCGTCCGTAATAGCAAAGTTTGGTAAGTCGAGATCGTCCCAAGGGATTTTGTGTATGAAATAAATTTGTTTGAAAAGATTCCAACAAGAAAGCTTGTCAAGGCTTCCTCAAATAATTATGTTCTAGTGAAATTCAATAAGAAATATATATATATACTTGTGTGTAGTCTATAATCAATCATAAATAGTATTCATGAAGGTTTGGTGTATACTCTTAATATGATGCACAAATCATAAGCAAATGATTCCCCAACCATGGTATGTGTTTGTAAAAATCATTCTAAGAAGAAAAACATTTAGGTAATCCTTTCGGTCCTTATCCCAATGATTATCCTATAGAAATTCCATTTGTTTGCAACATGTTCTTATTAAATTTGTTCTTGCGAATCTTTCGACCCTTCGTGATGAAAATGTTCCTAGTCTTGTTTTAATAAGCAAACATGGTGGTTGTCAATTACCATATCCCCATACTAGTTTGTCACTTCACTTTTTGGAATAAAACACAAGAGAAATCCTTTCGGTCCTTTTTCTTAAAACATGTTTTATCAACAAATCAAACCAAGACTAGTATTTTTCCAACAAACTCATTTAAACAAGATCATATGTACATGCATCACATTTTGATAACACTAATATGATTAACTACATCCCAACACACAAGTATATCCCAAAACTACTCCATGATAATAATAATAATAACTAAACACAAATAGTAACAAAGTAATTCCAACAATTCAAGAGAATAGAATTCCATAACAAAGTTCATAGAATACCTAAACTTTTGTGATTACAAGAATTAGAATTCATGGATTGTAGCAACCACGCGCCTCCAATCACCTAGATTCACCGTACAACTCCAAACTACCAAAACTATGGACGAGAATTGTTCCCTCCTTGCTCCTGGACGTTTTTCAGTAACAACTAAGCTTTTGGGCTAAATAATATGGTTGGTATTAGTTTAGGTGTAAACTAATACAATTTTGGTTGTGTCACACCTAGTATACTAGGACTAGGTTCTTTATATAGCCAAATGTGCTTGCTCAACTGAACAAAAACGTCCCCAACAAGTAAATGTCAAGAAATGATCGGACTCCAATGATTATGAGGAGTTAAGGCAACAATAAATGCAACATTGTGTAACTGCAGCGTCAGAAACCGGATCGGTTTCTACTCCAACCGAATCGGTTGGATTTTGACCATTCGCCCAGCCGGATCCGGTTATAGGTTGTGACCGATCGGCTGGGTTTGTGCTGTTTTGACTTTTTGTTGACTTTTCTCCTATGTGCTTCATTCTTTGCTCTCGCTGATGATTTCCAAGGCAAAACTTGATCTTTCCTTGCCGTAGATACTTAGAAATCATTGCGTTTCTTAATCATTGAATCCAAAAGCTTCCTAGCTCGACTTCCTTCCTCGAGAATCTTCCAAATGTGCATAAAAACTACATTTGTTCATTTCTTTGTGATACCTGGCGACATATACATGCATAATACGCATCTTTGCACTTTTGCAACAGTTATGAGTAAATATAGCCGATTACTATGCACAAAACTAACAATAACGCTACTAAAAACATGTTCATTTTAGGCGTTATCAGTATTCCTGAAAACTAGTGGGAGTATTATGTTTATTTACTTTAAATCTTATATGTTGTGGATAGTAACCTTCCATCTAAACTAAATGTTAAGCTCTAGTTGGGAATGGAACTTCACTTGCAAGATTTAGAAAATAAGACATATAACCTTGGAATATATGTTTATTATTAATAAACATTTGCGGTAAAATAAATGAGTCTAATAGAACATGATATATTATTTGGAAAACAGATATATAGAACATGAATTAAATCTTAGTTTGACAAAAGGATTTTTCATGTACATCATGTTATTATTGTATCATGCTTGAATGCAAGATGATTTGACAACATTGATATCTAATGAAGTTATTAGATAATTAGTGTGATGAATATTCTAATAGAATATGTTTGAATCTAGAATTACATTCCTCTGCCTGGATTTGCTGTTAAAATTCTATGGATGAGCAATACAACAATTGTTGCGTAATTGTCATAGCTAACAAACTTAAAAGTTTGAAGGCATCAAAACATTACACTGTAGATATTGAAGTTTACGGAGATTATTTTAAAGAGCATATTATTGTTTCTATACAATGATGCTGGTTTAATTAAGATGACACTCAATACTAGTCATGGAAGGATTTCATCCTTGTTGATGGCCATGTGAACTAGTTGTGCTCAACTAAGAGCATAGTTGCATTATACAATAAAGAATAATACTTTAAACTTTAAAATGTTTGAAAGTTTGATTGTCATAAATTAATGGTTGAGGATGTCACACACTTTATGAAATATTATGTGGCAATATCAAGATATTTGAATGCACACATACAAGAACTTCACTAGTTGAATTCTTGAAGTAAGTATTCTCAAAATTCCGATTGATCAAAGTTAGTTGAAATTATGCCTTGTCAACAAGTATGATTGTCATTACTTGAGACATAATTCATTAACCAGTATTATCATGCATTTATCTATTTAGTATTTGGATAAGAGATATTTTGAACAAATATTATTTAAATGAAATAAAATATTGGTTATGTTTATTTTTCATTTTCTTAATATTATATCATATATTTGCATGTTTAATCCGTGAATAACTTATGTTATTCTAAAAGTCCTTTGTCGATCAATGATGTGGGAATGTCATTGAATTAAGACAAATCTGAGTTATGGTAGAATATACTTTAAGTATATTGATGCGTGGGACATGCCAAATTCACATGATATTCAATGAATTGAATATAGGAAAGATCCCAACTTAACATGATTGTACTTTATGGTTCTTTGTCATTAAGTAAATCATGTATATTTATCCTCAGACTTGAGATACCAGATAACTGTTATGAATGTAGCACACTTATGCGAAATAGTCTAACGTTATCCGTAAAAGGTGGTTATAAGGGCTATTTCCAGAAGTGTTGCAAAGTTCATGAGTTTTGCTTGTAGTCAAGAGAATTTGCTCATTTGAATTTGTTTCGAAGCATAATACTGTTTGGGCCCCTTATAGGATTGGCAAGATGTTTGTAAGGCCTTACCCAAGATCTATTTGGAATACGTTCTGATGATTTGGTAATCTTGTTCAATCAGATATAACGAGAAACAAAATATTAACTTGTGAAATGACTCAATCCATACTCACAGTTAATGAAGTATTAGAATTAAAAGGATAAGTATTAATGATGAATCATTAAAATGGTTTTTCCAGGGAAACCACACTCGATTCGATCTGGGGCGTGTTAGGCTAGACTAAACCAATGTCATTACTATATTAAGATATATCCAAGTGGGAGCTGAAAGGTTATGTATATATTTTAATATGCGTATGACCGGATTCAAACTCGAGACTTCGGGGATTGCACACATTACGTATGAGAATCAATGTAAATAATAATTAATATATTAAATGTAATATTTAATTATTGATTACAAATAAATACTTAACGATAGTTAATTTTTAACGAGTTTTGATATGAAGAAAAGTTAACAAGCCAAGAGAAGGTTTTAGGAACCCTCTTTTGGGCTTGTTTTTGGCCGAAACTATAGAATCCCACATCGGAAACTATAGTAATCTTGACATCTACCATAAGGCTATAAATACATCCCCATGTATTCATCCTTTGGTACCCTAGATTTCAATAGAAGGCCAAACTTCTTCTTTCTTCCCTCTTGTTCTTAGGTCGACGAGCAAAACCCCATGTAAGGGATTTGCGAGTGACCTTGAGCATAACAAAGGTGTTTGGTTAATCTATTGTAATCAAGAACCTAGCTTTTCTTATTGATTCGCTACTAATACGTGTGTACAAGAACGAAGGGTCAATGCACTTGTGTTGGTAACTTGGGTGTTCGACCTTTAGTGTAGTCGAATGTATTAAACCCTAATTTATTAGGGTTTAAGGTTTCTTGGGACTTGGTCTTAATTTGGGGCTTTCATAAACCCTAATTGCATTGATTCGTAAAAGGTACGCATATACTTTTAATTCGGTTAATTAATTTACAAGTATTATTTCTATTACTTTCGCTGCATGCTTTGATGATGTTTTGCATGTTTACTGTAATTGTTAAGATTAGTAAAACCTAACATAAGACATAAATCATAAAGATACCAATTTGATTTAATTTTTGTACATAACTACGTACTTGATATGATATGAATATTAAAAGCTTGTTAGTCGGAAAGAAAATGAATACTTACATTCTCATCTATTGATCTACAGATGTTTAAACAAAGACACATTCTTCAAGATTTAAGACACCATGGTAAAAAACCATATAGGGCACTCGAGAAAATTGAGTTCTTCAACATTTTTCTAAGGATAGTGGGTAGTTTTGGTCATATCAGCAACAGGTCGGAACACTGCCATTAGTATTTTAGTGTGATTTTCACTTTATTTGTTTGATCTTTCATCTAATAGTGGTTTCGAAGCATTTGATACGCCCAAGTTAAAAAGCATACGACTTGATTATCATATCATTAGTATCAGCCTGTTCACTCATTAGTAATGTTGGATGCGTTAACAGTAAATTTAGGCACATAACTATTTTTTGATTGAAACCATTTTAACGTTTTTTTCCCACATTGGTTGAAGAGAGAAAATTTTGCTAGGTAATATACCACAGTGGATATGCATTACATGTGTTAAACTTAATAAATATTATGTTTACATACTTGTATTCGTCATCTGATGAAAAATGAAATATTTGTTGGTTTTAGAATATATAAGTTTGATAATTTATATGAACTCTTAAAAAATATTTTGACGAATACTTCAAACTTTATTTATTTTTATTTGTATTTTTTTGTAAGGGAGACTTTAAAAAGTTTACTTTTCATTTACAATGATTGAGAGACTATGAGTGTTTTGCAGAGACAAATTTCCCTCATAACAGTGGTCACTATGCTGTAGCCATTGAACCAATATTGGACGAGATCAGTTTTAAAAAGAAAAATAATATATGGCTTTAATAACTTTATACTAAAATCATAAAAAAATGTTCAAAAAAAAATCATAAAAAAAATAAATTTTTTTGAATATTGCCCATGTTAGTAAGTTGGAATTTTTTATAGCAATTTTACAATGTGATTTGCTTAATGTTGGTGTCCTTCAATTGTCACTTTGTAACTCATGCCAGTAAGATAATAGATTACCATTATATTCTTTGGGATATCAGCATATATATATGAATAGAGGATGCTTGTTTTTATTTAACTACTTATTCAACCAAGTTTCTCTTGTGATTAAAACTTGTTTTCACGACTCGTTCTGCTTTTAGGATACTATGAATTGAGCTTTTTGATGCTTTAATTAATAATCCCACATCGCTTATTGGAAGAAAATTTTGATACAATATAATTCATGGTGTGTTGCTTATCCTCGTTGGGATATGTGTTATTGTGGCCTTAGACAAGGAGATCCTCTATCCCCGTACCTTTTTATCCTTGTTATGGAATCGTTACACTTATCCCTTGTTCGTGCGGTGGATGAAGGTTTTTTTTAAAGGTATTTCGCTTCCGGGATCGATTTCTATTTCCCATTTGTTTTATGCGGATGATGCTTTGTTTTTAGGGGAATGGTCTGATGGTAATTTATCTCATATCATTCACATTCTTAAATGTTTCTTCCTTGCGTCTGGAATGCAAATTAATTTAAAAAAAAGTCAAGTGTTGGGCGTGGGTGTTCCTCATCATATTGTCGAACAAGTTGCAACTTCGATTGGTTGCACTATAATGCAAAATAAATTTCGCTATCTAGGGGTAATGGTTGGAGAGTGCATGTCCCGAAAAAAGGCGTGGGAGGAAGTTATTCTCAAGTTAAGAACGCGCTTCTCTAAGTGGAAGGTAAAAACTCTCTCTATCGGTGGTCGCTTTACTCTTTTAAAGTCTGTTCTTGGTGCTTCCCCCTTGTACAACATGTCTATATTTAAAGTTCCAAGTGGAGTTTTAAAATCTATGGAGGCTATTCGGAATCATTTTTTCAATGGGAACGACCCTTCGGATAAGAAGATTATTTGGGCAGCTTGGGATAAGGTTTTAGCTTCTAAAAGTAAAGGAGACTCAGATGTATCGAGTTTTCACGCGCTTAACCGTGCTCTTCTTCTCAAATGGGTTTGGCGCTTCATTTCTCGTGATGGTTCCCTTTGGTTTCGGATTATTAGCGCTTTGTATGGTGCTTCGCTGGACACGCATCAACTTCATTTATCTTCTAATTGGAGCTCCATTCTGCGTGAATTGCATTTACTTAAGGCTAAAGGTATGGACTTTTTGTCTTATTGTAGAATTCAGGTAGGGAATGGTATGGATACAAGGTTTTGGCTGGATAACTGGATTGGTGACAAGCCGCTTTACGTGATGTTTCCTCGTTTATTTGCGTTGGATTTAAACAAAGAGATATCGGTGGCTGGAAAGTTGCACTCTCCTTTGCACCTTTCCTTTCGAAGATCTGTCAGGAGTGGATTCGAACAGCAACTTATGGAGAACCTTCAGAGTATGATAGTTTTGGTCTCTTTGTCTACTTCTCATGATAGGTGGATTTGTAACTTGTCCGGAGATGGAGATTTTCGAATTAAAGAAGTTCGTAATGTTATCGATGATATGTTCCTTCCGTCGTATCCCGAACCAACGAGATGGATGAACTTCGTTCCCATTAAGATTAACATTTTTTCATGGCGAGCACGTCGAAATTGCTTGCCCTCTAGGGCAAACTTGTTACGCAAAGGTGTTAACATCGACTCTTCTATGTGTCCTATCTGTATGTTGTACGTAGAAGACGTAAACCACATTTTATTGCGTTGTGATTTCGCTCAGTCTGTGATGCGGCGCATCTGCAAATGGTGGGATGTGGAATGGCATCCTTGGGCGTCTTTTCAAGATTGGATCTCCTGGCTTGTTTCTAATCGTCTTTCGTCCAATTTGTTAAAAATGTTGGAAGGAGTTTTTTGGGTTGCTTGGTGGTCTATTTGGACGTTCAGGAACCATACCATTTTTGACGTCAATCCTCCTAGGCGCTCGATGATTTTCGATCAGATTGTGTCTTATTCATTCAATTGGTGTCATAGTCGTTGTAATAGGAAATTTTCATGGGATGATTGGCTTAAAAATCCATATTTAATTACCTTGTAATGTTTTTTATTCTAGCTCCTTGCTAGTTAATAAAATTTGCCGTTAAAAAAAAGATATTTGTGCTTGGTTGTAAAAGGAGGTGTGGAAAATCATGCTTTCGCTTGCAAACAATCCTAAGAGCTACCATATATCTTTTTTTCTTTTTCTTTTGCAAGCTTGTATAACATCTTACTTATGCTTGTAATTAGGCTTACGTGCACTTACCTTAAGTGAAAAGAAATAAAAGAGATACAGCTTTATTTTGATTCGGTCCATCATTAAACCGCTCAGTAACTTAATTCCTTACTCCCTAGTCGATATTACATTGTTCAAACGTTGTCATGATAGAGTTGGAACTTGTTTGTGACTTAATGCTTTTGGATGAGTAACTTTCCATCTTACATAGGTCAATGATAATTAAGAGATGTTGCTAGCTACTCCTAATATACTAGAGTGACAATGAATCACATGTGTGTCGATTAACGATTAACGTACGTTGTATCCTTCACCCACTGATTCACACTTCGTAATTTTGTGACCATCGACACGCCTTTCTTAAATTCACATGAACTCCTTTACAAGCACAAACATTTCTTATACAATTAAGTACACATAGTTTGCTTGGTTGATATAAGCATACATGACTCGAAGTGATCTATTAGTATCGAATATCGATTGGCGCCACTGCTGTTTTTATTTAACTACTTCGTCAACCAAGTTTATCTTGTGATTAAAACTTGTTTTCACGACTCATTTGTGCTTTTAGGATACTATGAATTAAGTTTGATGCTTTGATCAATAATCCCACATCGCTCCTTGAGAGGAAATTTTGATACGATACATTGGTTGGTTGAATGTAAGAGTTTGACTTCATCTTTGTCAAGTCCCCGTTGGAAAATGGTTATAAATTCTGTAAGTTTTTTAATACTTGTTAACATACTATTTACTTTTTCAAAGAATCCACAAGTCCTTTTTCATATAAAAAAAATGTATAACTGAACGCTTATTACATCGTAACTACTAAACTATTTTAGAACGGTCGCCACTTTAATATGCTAACATTACCATTACATTCATCTGAAATATCAGAAATTATGATGAATGTTTTTCGTTAACTGCTTTTTTAACCAAGTTTCCATGACGGGTAGATCATCTTTGAGTACTTGTGCTCGCCTCAAGGGTATTATGACATGAGTTCCTCCATGTTTGTCATTACAAGTAGCGGTATGGTTTTTTAATCCCACATAGGTCAAGGAAATAAACTTTTGATACTTTATATATGTTATCGTACATAAAATGTTGTCAGTCATGGTTGTGAAGTTGGTTGGACATAATTATTGTCTCTCTTCTTCACCTTGGTTCAATAACTAATATGAATACTTTAATCTTTCTGTACTAATTGTTTTTATATGCTCGAGTATCATATTGAAAACTTGTATAAGTTTTTGACATATTGGGCTATTTATTGATATATTGTTCTATACGGTATATCCTGCACAATCTTCTCCGTAAGATTTACTCTTGTAGATATCTTTAAGAAGTCACCCCACAAAAGGGACTTAACAAAAGACCAATGACCGGAAATACTATTTTAACTAGCCATGATAAGAATTTAGCCACAAAACTTGTTTTCACGACTCGTTCCTGGTTTTAGGATACAATGAATTGAAATTGATGCTTTGATTAATAATCCCACATCGCTCATTGAAAGCAAATTTTGATACGATATAATTCATGGTGTGTAGCTTATCCTCGTAGGAATATGTGTTAGATATTTGTGCTTGGTTGTAAAAGGTTGCAAACAAGCTTAAGAGCTACCATATATCTATTTTTTTTTCCTCTTTTGCTAGCTTGTATAAGATCTTACTTATGCTTGTAAATAGGCTTACGTGCACTTACCTTAAGTGAAGATATTTAAGTGATACAACTATATTTTGATTCGATCCATCATTAAACCGCCCAGTAACTTAAATCCTTAATCGCTAGTCGATATTACATTGTTCAAACGTGTCGTGATAGAGTTGGAACTTGTTTGTGTCTTAATGCTTTTGGATATAAGGAGCAACTTTCCATCTTACATAGGTCAATGATAATTAAGAGATGTTGCTAACTAGTCTTAATATACTAGAGTGACAATGAGTCACATGTGTGTCGATTAATGATTAACGTACGTTGTATCCTTCACCCACTGATTCACACTTCGTAATTTTTCAAAGGTTAAATTATAAATACCATTATATATATGCGGCAAAACATTTGATGATTGTTTTTATTTACGTGCTCTTCAACCAAGTTTGTCTTATAGAGTATAGTTTCGTATCCTCATTATTTCATACTTGGTTGACTTAGTTTTTATCAAAAATCCCACATGGGTCAATGTAAGGAATTTATGTGCTTTATATAATGCAACGTATAGATAGTAGATGTTAGGATTTATGCTATGTTGTTGAATGTTGTTGTAGATGTTTATTGGAATATAGAAATATAATATATTCGAATAAAGATCTATGATGGCTTTCCAAGTTTCATATAAATTCTTTACCTTTTTTAAAAATAAATAAAAATAAAAATAAAAATATCTTAATTAGACGGTTTGATACTTGATGCGCAGATTATTATAGTATTTTTTTTTCGTATGCTCAAATAACAAGTAGAAGAACTTGTGCGAGTTGTTGACGTTTTTGTGCTAAATTTTTTCTTGGTATATTTATGTGCGCACATAAAAGTTTGCTTACATGCATTTACAATAGACCCATAGTGTATAGAGATTAAACTTTCAGATATGTTTATTTATTTTTTTAGCACAAGAATCATTCATTTTTATTTATGTACCTAAGCCTACTTAAAGACATGAATCAGTTTACAAAAAGACCTTAGGCTTTTACTTTATAATGTAGAAACTTTTACTTTCGGATATGTTTATTTTGGTGGTATCATTCTCTCCGATGCGCACTTGAAACAGTTTAGCTAGTCCTTAAACTTTTACTTTATAGAAACTACATTAAACTTCATATCCCCCGAAAATGACATAACAAAACAATAAATGACCGAAAATACGATTCTAAACGATCACAATAACAACAATAAGAATTAGCTTAAAACATTTCCTGATTAAGAAATGCTACATCTAGTTTTTCATTTATAAAAGTTGCCGTTCAATGTTTTTCATTCTTACTCGCTTTCTTTGTAACTTTTCTAGCTCCTTGCTAGTTTCTCATTTATAAAAGTTACCGTTCAAAAAAAAAAAGAAATGCTACATCTAAATTTATTTTATCAAAATGTCTTTCACAAAATGATGTGTCACAAACAAAAAATATTTTAATCAATGCTATCTCCTTTTAAATTCTATCTTGGTATTATCCATGCATGCCACGTAACTTTGTGTATAAGTTTGTTGTGAATGTAGCATTTCTTTTCTCGACGGCCATTCTTGAGTGTCAACATGTATAAAAGTGACACACAATATGTATAAAGAGTTACTTGAAGGAGTTTGCTATATTTATGTGGTGGCGTATTTGGATTTTCCGTAACAAATCTATATTTATGTTAATTTTAGGTGCTTACAGTTTTACATTTAAAATAAAATAAATAAAAGCTCGGTATATCAGCCTTTTGTGCCACATTGGTAAAAAAGATTTTTTGCTAGTCAATGTAACATAGTGGATATAGATGATATATCTTGAAATTAGTATTATGTTTTCACGTAAACGTTATATCTCCGATTAATAATACATTTACCGACGTATATATACGTTTATTTTCCACGTACTTGCCTATACCACATTAACATACTCTATATATGCAGTACACATGTTTAGACGAGTATCAAATTGTCAACGAGGTGTGTTTTAGGTTTCCAAAACAGCGTTAGATTAGATGTACATCATTTGGAAAGTTTATATGAATTCTTGACATTTTTATACTTGTTTTACGGATCGGAGTATTCTGAATGTGTTAGATGATACTAAGATAGTCGCATATAGCCGTGCAACTACTACCCGAATATTACATCGTCATAGCGTATTGAAACCCACTGTTAATGAGCATATACATAATATTGATTAGAATGGTATAAATGCATAAGTAAAGAGTAAAAAATTTAGGTACCTAACTTTTTGTAACCGAAACCATGACAACTTTTTAATCCCACATGGATCAAATAGAAGAGATGGTGCTAGCTAATAAACCACAATGTATGGTTGTCATACATGTTCGGATTAGTATCAAGGCCTCATATCTATAACATAGAACATGTTCCGTGTAATAGATGATGAGAAATTTATATGAATTCTTGACTTTTTCATTGTTAACAAAATTGTCCAAATTAGTATTCTTAACAAGGGGAGCCCAGACTTTTCTTTTACAAAAATTGAGAGTCTCTTTCTTTCTGAATCTTCGTAAGTTTTGTTAGTTTTAACATTCTAACTCTCTAAAGCATTTTATTAAAGTGAACAAGTTCCTACCCAAAGTTTGCACCAACAAAATCCAATACATATTTAAGCCCTTGTAAATAATTTTTAGTGAATATAAAATATTAAAAATAATCTGCTAATAAATAAACTGCTATATCAATGTACTATGCTTAATTGTAACAGATTAATGCGCATACAATTTTTATCAATCAGTCCAAAAAAAAAAAAAAAAAATTGTTGATGCTTCGTTTGGTTTTCGGCCAAGGTTGGCTGCACCTATTTTCTTTGTTTCGTTCTCCGTCTTCTTAAATAAATCATTTCCGTATTGTTTGTAGATGAAATTATGTTGTGGACTTGTGGATAATTTGGGTACTCCGTTGAGATCATTCGAATCCAGTTACATCATACACTTAATGACGGTTTTCAAATTTGGTATCAGTTATTCAAGTAGCTCTGAAAGGCATACAAAATTTGTTACGAGCACATAGGTGGTGTTGGTTAGGATAGTAAAAACAAATGTGTCAAAGAGAAAATCTAGATGTTTGTAGTTAAAACCATTTCAACCCTCCAATCCCACATAGAAGCAAGAAAGTAGATTTTGCTAGCTAATGTACAATAGTGTATATAAATCATTTGTGTCTAGGCTAATATCATGTTTTCAAAAGCTAAAACTTATCCAACTATATAAACAATGAAATTAATGGGTGAAATTATGGCCTTTGGAAACTAATATCAACTAAAAGCTTAAGAGGAGGAGGGAAAAAAAAGAAGTTCGAATTAATCTAAAAAATCTCAAGTACACAATGAATCAAAATACCAATTCTCCTAGTTTTGTGGTTGTAATAATAGATTTGAAAGTTGCATTAGAATGACTAAAACAAAAACTACATAAAAGTGTATCCAATTATCACAATCAAACAAAGAAAAACATAAAAGAGTGAACCTGCATGAAATGAATGAAAAAAAGTGTATCCCGTGTTGGATCTCCTAATTCAATAATTGCGTTATCAGGTCGTGATCGTATTTAAGCTCGACATAATTCATCCAAGTAGCTCCAACTCCTCAAGAGATAAAGAATTGGTAAGTAAACTCATAAAGGGTGGTGTATAATATAGAAAATGCACGAGTCAACATTTAGGTATCTTATTAAGAAAACTAATATAAAGTTCATGTCAACTTTACATCCCACATTGGTTAAAGAAATGAAATGCTCTTTGTTTATATACAAGAGAGTATATTGGCCATGCATGTTTGGATTGGTGTTATGTTTATGATGTTAAATTGTTGTTGGAGTTTAATGAAAAAAATTGAATTTGACTCCCATTACGAGTTAAGGTCATAAATTTATACCATTCCTTAACTTTTAAAATTTTGTTTTACTTTCTCTTGTTAATATGTGTCCAATATTTTTAATTTTAGAGATTCATGATCCATAATTACTTTACAAAGCAAGACGGTGTAGTTATCTGTCTAAGAAATTAAACGCAAAATACACAATATCTCGTAGTTTTTTGTGGCCAATCAATGATAAGTTATAGCACAAGGACAAAAATAATACTATGTGCTAAGATAAGCTTGGTTGAAACAATAATATTATGAATCTGATATTGAGCAATATATGATGCAAACAAAATATTAGAATGCTTCGTTACTACAAAAATAACAATTTTTAAACTTGAAAATATATAGAGCGAGATTCTCTCAAGCTTGTATGAATACGATTGGTAACGTTTTTTCACAAACAAATTGAAAAAATATTAATCCATTGTATAAACATAAATATTTCTCTTGACCGCAACCAACGACAAAGAATCAAAGTAAATACACAAGAAACCATTAAAAAGAATGATATAACATTTGTCATATCAGACCCATCATCAAACAAACCAGCCCAAAAGGAGGTAGCTGAATCTTCTCGAAGTCTCGAACTATAGACGATCCAAAATTTGTTTGAAAGTTTATAATGGAGACTTCAAACGTTTCCCTTATAGCACCTTATATTGCTTGATGATGCTGGTAATGGAGGATCGATCTCCGAAGCCAATTGAATCGAAACTTAACAGGTGTATTGGAACTTAGTAATAATTAACATGACCGGTTTAGAAGAAAATAATGAGCACATAACGTAGGTTAGAAATAGTTCTCCGAAAGTATATCAAAATGCATGTCTAGTGAAAGATAAAAAAAAAATTCTCGTTGTGATGGTGTATTTTTTGTCGTTTAACGATTTACCGTTTACAAAGTATATTATTTTTAGGAAAAGGATTAAAAATGATTGACTTTTGTTTTAATAAAATGAGTTAATTGCATTTTTTATCCTTGTGGTTTGGCCAAATTGCAGGTTTGGTCCTCAAAACTTTGAAAGTGCAGCGATAGCCCTCATTTTCAAGTTTGAGTTGCATTTTTGGTCCTTATTGGTGTGAAATGACCAAATTACCCTTGTCTTTTTCTGAAGAAGATAATGGCTATTTTAGTCATTTAACTTTATCCATGGACCAAAAATGCAATCCAAACTTCAAAATGGGGACTATCGCTGCACTTTCAAAGTTTTAGAGATCAAACCTGCAATTTAGCCAAACCAGAGGGACCAAAAATGCAATTAACTCTAATAAAAATAAATTGCTAAAATTTGTAATTGAAGAATTTGTGATTTATATTAATGGTGAAAGATAAGTAATTTAAACTAGACTAAAATACACCGTTGGTCCCTAAACTTGTTGCTGTTCATCGCGATGGGACGGAACTCGGCATATTCATCGCCACGGGTCCAAACAGTAGCCATTAAATGCCAGATTGGTCCCTTGACCAATTCTCTGTTAGTCAAAGTCTGTTAAGGTTAGGGTGTGCCTTGCACATGAGGGTAAACTCGTCATTTCATTGTTTTGGTCTATTTTATTTCATCTTCATCTTCCTCTTGGGCTAAACCCAGATTCCGGCGACCTTAAACCCAGAATCCGGCGACCAAGAAAAGGTGTCATGAGGTAACAGCTATTGATCGTAGCTCCCAATGGATAATTTGTCCGCCTATGAATTACCATTGAGCTTGAGATGCAGGCCTGATCTAGCTTGAATCAAGGTTCCATGAGTTCAAGCTTGAATCTAGGTTCCATGAGTTCAAGCTTGGTTTGTGGCGACTCGGCCAACCTGGTACAACATACAATTTATCATATGAAAAACGACCCGGTATTTCTGCAAGGGCCCTGATGCAACTCCAGCATCTTTTATATTGAGCTTGTTCGTCACAGGCTTGTTAGTTGTACATGAGTTTGGAACTATTCCTTCAGATTTTGCCTCTTTAGTCTCTTTAAGTGAGGCCTCTCCCTTGTATTGTACTCTTACCTAGTAAATTTTTTAAGGGTAGTGTTTCCATGGGTGTCCTCCTTCCTTTTATATCTTCTGACCTTTGCCTATGTTGTCCATACACCGTAGCTGAATAATATTTTTAGGCTCGGTAATTTGATTATTCCCCATGTAGACTTTGTCTAATTTTTTTAAGCTCGGTAATTGATTTTTTTAGCTTGGTAAAGCGATGCCCACAAACTAACAACTTTGTTCTTGGAGAACACGTGAGAATTTCCTATGGTCACCAATCATGGTACTACTCTCACCTGAGCACATGTAAAGGAAACCCACTGCTTTTAATATCATGGTATACCTGCGTGATTTACCCCACATGTCTCATACGTTTCTTCCCTGATTCTTAGCTTCCTGTTTTTAATTGTTACCTATTTAGATGTGATCTTTGGCTTTGTCACTGCCCTTAAACTTTACAATTGCCTACGTTTAGATGTGATCTTTGATGATCATGCCAGCGTCAATAACATCATGAAAATGATCCTTAAAACCGACGTTTCCCTGATTGAAACATACTTTGTAGATCTTAGTTTAGCTCTTCCTTCTGTTCTCAGGTCCACGGGACATAAGGTCAGCACATTTCTCCTATATAGTTTATCTACATTTTACCACCTCAGTAACTCTAGCTAATAAACTGTTGTGGATAGGTTGCCTAAAATCATAATGTAGCAGCCCACTTGTATTTCTCATTCTGGGCCTCTACTCTTCACACCACAACTCCCGCAATATGAGCCCACTTGAATGATACACTTTATGAAATTAGTGACGGACTCACCGAACTTTGCATTGCTGTCAGCATTAGGAAAGTTATGTTGATAAAATATCTCTGTAATATCACGCCATGCTATTGCGTTAGCATATCTATCATCTTAGCTACTTTCAAAGCTTTCACGATCTTATAAGTTTTCAAATGATTGTTTTGATTTTCTGTACATTTTAAAACCTCATGACACCTTTTCTTGGTCGCCGGATTCTGGGTTTAAGGTCGCCGGAATCTGGGTTTAGCCCATGAGGAAGATGAAGATGAAATAAAATAGACCAAAACAATGAAATGACGAGTTTACCCCCATGTGCAAGGCACATGGGGACATTAAGAGACTTTGACTAACAAAGAATTGGTCAAAGGGACTGATTTGGCATTTAATGGCTACTGTTTGGACCCGTGGTGATGAATATGCCGAGTTCCGTCCCATCGCGATGAACAGCAACAAGTTTAGGGACCAACGGTGTATTTTAAACTAGCTAGCCATACTAGAATGCCAACATATCATATATTTCTATATAACCAAAACACAGATAATAAATTTTACACTTTCATCTTTGTAATGTTAAAACTATATAGCTAGACATCATCTTAAATCCACAACCGACAAAGTACGCGATTTAATTTGAATACTTAAAGCTTGGTTAGTAAACTGTACAGAAAAATCTCATCTACAAAACTTAGTAAACTCTCTTTTTCTCTTGGTACACTTGTTAACAGGTTTTAAGGAGTTCAAATACAAAATCTAAGGCTTTAATGTGTGGATGAAACTGTAGTGCCTTGTAGTCTTTCTTTTCCCACTTCTTAAACTACTCGAGTCCACAATGTTTGGATCATTTTCGTCATGTCATAGAGTTGTTGGTTATCCAAATCCATATATATAATGGTTCAATCTTTGTATTAATTAGTTACTTGAGTAGATTCAATGATACAGAATTGATAAGTAATTCATAGATGGTAGAGATTAGGATAACATACATTCTTGTTAGTATAAACCATTTTAACCTTTAGTCCTAATATTCTTGTTATTATGTTGTTGGGCATGATTGTGAAAATGTAAGAATTAGAATCTTATATTCTTCGTAAATGTCCAATAACTAATACTCTATTTTTATTTTATTTTGTATTTTTTACTTTCATGGCTAATTGTATATTCATGCTCAAATATCATGTTGAAGAACTTGTATAAGTTCTTGACATATTGTGCTAGATTCTTTAATATTGTTACACACTTAGCATTATTATTTTGGTGGTACCATTCTCTAAAAATCTTGAAATTTTGTAATGCAACTAAAGTATTCACAGAGAATTCATAACAAACTTGAATCAACTTATAAACCTTACAACTTAACACTATAGAAACTACCCTAAGGTCAACAACAACAAAATATAGACTTGACAAACGATTAACAACCAAAAATACCAATTTAACTAGTTATGATAAGACTTTCGCCTCAAAACCAAAACCTTTCTCAATTAAACGAGTTTTTCAAAATGTTCAAATTGAATCGAAGGTCATATAAGATGATCGAGATCCAAAATGTTGTTTTGTGTCTCACATTCGTCTTACCATTAGCAAATGGAATTTTCTTTCCACCAACCAATCAATTATCACAAACACGTTATTATTGGGCCTATCGTTAAATAGCCAATCAATCAAACTCATAAATTCCTTGAAACGATATGATGTCATGGTTGTTATTATTAGGCGTCACGTTCATTTTTGCTAATGGTTGTATTGATTGATAATCCCACATAGGTTACAAAGAGAAACTTTTGATACTTTATACATTTGTTGTATACGGATAGTGATAATTTGAGATTAGTATTATGTTGTTGGACCTAGTTGCAAAGAGATGAAAACATGTTTGTTCATCCCCGTCAACTTGTTCCAAAAACTAATATAAATTCTAAACCTTTTTTGTAGAAACTTTGTAAATGTTTTTACATAATTAACACAAATATAACTTCCATGTCATTTTCTCAAAATCTTAATGTTTTTTAGTAGAAACTTTGTAAATATTTTTACATAATTAACACATATATAACTTCCATATCATTCTCTCAAAATCTTAAAGTTTTGCACTTCAGTCAAAGAAATGTCTTTCTTTGATGCATCAAAATTCATAACGTATTTGAATCAATCTCATATCCTTAAAGCTCTACACTGTAAATAATACGCTAAACTTCACGACACGTTAGATCCATATCTTAATTAGACATCATATGACTTACCAAACGACTCACAGACCGAAAACACTATTTTAAGGTCACAATAAGAATTTAGATCCAAAACTTCCTTTACACCACCATCACAATTCACAACCATGTTATTAATCCATCCTGAAGTCCTGAACTAATGGATGTCAAATTCATAAAGTACTTGAAACGATGTCGCGGTGAGTGGTGGATGGTGGACCCATGTATATAAATTACTATGGATACATTCTTTTTTATGATAATATAGTGAGCCAACAAAACAAAATATGTAATACAAATTTTTTGAGACCAGGTTCAATTTGAAAAATCCAGGTTTCAACAAAAATAAATGAGGTTCATGTGAACCCTTCGGAACCCCCTTAAATCTGCCCCTTCCACAGTGTTGTAGGTGGTAGAGTACTCGATGAGAGATCGTTCAATCAGATTGAATCATTTTGCCTAGAATCACGCCCAGAAAATACATTCTCATCTCAGGCCCACAAAGCCCAACTATTGAAATTGAATCTCATCGACACCTCGTACTATGGTCAATTTTATATTCTTTGAAACGATGTCGCCGTGTTGTAAATTAATTAGTACACAGATGATAAGGATTAGAAATAGTACAAATGCACGAGTAAAAAGTAAATTTATGTATCTTATTTTTTCACATAGGTTAAAGAAAAGATATGGTGCTAGCTTATAAATCACAATGTATATTAAATTCTCGTTTTTATTGTTTACATAAAACTATTTCATTGTTTTTTTACAGCTTAATATCGGAGTCATTTGGCCTCAAATTAAGCACATGAAACACATTTGTCATACCGGACGGCCGCACATTGACGACCGCTTATGCCAACTATTTGAAACTGAGTTTCCTCGAGAGGACTTGAACTAGTCGATTTCGTATTGTCGAAACATGTGGGTGTGGCATTGGAATTCATTATCTAACATGAAACTGAGATAAAGAACATAGTGTGGCATTGGAATTCATTTTAATGTCAAAACACGAGATATGCTCTACATTAAAACGTGACATACTAGTAAAGAGACATTCTTATCCACATATATTTAAACATATAAATGCCTTCATATATATTTTGGTAATGATTTTGTGCAAAACTGCAAATGGATTTCTTACTCAATGGGCAATTTAAACAAGCATGCGCTGCGACCGTGCGCCATGAAAATTAACACCAATTCTATTTACCGCCAGAAAAGAGAGTCGAACAAATGTTTGTCTTGTCGTAAAATCTTTATTAACTGACCACGAAAGACCAGTAACTGAATAACAGTATTAAAACTCGGTATCAATCATTTCCAGTTTATCCAGTTTCAGACCAAACTCTAAACACCTCTATCACAACACACAAATGATATATGTTAGATTAGTACATCGTTACTATGATTTATATATTCGGACCAAGTGTCACTATAGTGTGAACTACAGAACTAAAATAGACAGTGCCTAATAAAACTAATGTTACTTGACATCATTTATTCAAGTAGCATCAATTATCCAAAAGATAAACTGTGTATATTAACAAATCTATACTATATAATATATGATAATACTGTACCACCAAATAAAGCGTTGCATTAAATTTTATTATTAAAAACACTTCCATATTTAGCACCTAATGTACAACACCCAATGCATCCATCCACATATATCACGTGCAGGAACACGTGAGGTTCATTGACTTCTTCCATAAACTTCTTCGATACTCCTCTGCTATAATACTTTTGAAAACTCATTAAAGATTTTTAATTCTGCGTTACAATTTCACCTCCTATTATAGGATTCAAATCATATCAATCTTCTGTTACATTCCAATTAAGAGAATCACACCCGTTTTATTTCAAAAAAATCAAAACCACTGTTCTATGAACACATCTAGAAAGTTAAAAAACCATTGTAAAAGATTATGTGCTCATGTTTTTTTGCTTATTTCTTGACGTTGCATATTGCTTTTAATGATTTTGGGTTTTGATTTCAGATTCATTTACGGTGGATCTTATGATGGAGAAGATGATTACCTTTCAACTCTAATTACAATACCTTTCACTATTTTTAGAATTTTTTTATATGATCTGATCAGTTATATTTTTTGATTGCAGGTTTGAGTTATTTACGATTTTGATATTTGTTTTTGAGTTTTGGGTTTTTTTCATTGTGAATTTGGGACTGATTTAATTCGTTTTTTGTCATTGATTTTTGTAGGGAATTATGCAGCAAATGGCGATTACTCAATACAAATAGATGATGTTTTTGTTCGAAAAGGTTTCACAAATTTTTTAACTTTTTGATTGTTATGTTTATTTTTTTTTTCGTGAAGCAACTATGAGTTTGGTGTGTATAGAATTGATTGATGGAATTATATGTACACTATGTGTTCGATGAAATGCGTGAGAAACTAATTTCGTTATCAATTGCATCTTTTATTGTTTCAAGTTAATGGTTGGTTCTAAAAGTTTTCTATACATTGCTTTGACAAATTAACGATTGATTCCTTCAATTAGTGATTTACCTCATCATAAACTAAAGATGTATGCAATTTCAGTTATGGTTACATTCGCAAATTGCCTATTTAAGTTGAATTCCTCATAAACCACTACCATGGACATAATTAACATGTGAAAATATTCTATTGTACAAGTTGAATTGATAGGATGGAATATCTAAAATTTGTTAATAGCATATCTTGGGACATGATGGCTTCATTGTATTAGGTTTTATAGGGAGTTAGGGATAACGTTAAGATGTGCCACTTGGCAAATTTGTTAGTAGTTATGTGTTTATAGTTAGGGATAACGTTAAGATGTGTCACTTGGCAAATGTGTTAGTAGTTATGTGTTTATACATGCTTGAATGTGTTCATCATCGTTATAAGTGATTGGCTTAGTGTCTTTAACTGCAAAAAAAGAGGTGTAGCATGAGTAGATGTCTAAGTAGAATTAACAAGCAAGTAGCAGACTTTATGTTTCCTTAAGCCCGAGTTTATTGTCAAGTGCATAATTATTGGGTTACTTGCTGCATTTAATAAGAATGAAAAGCAGCAATTGGAGCTGCTTTCAAATGCTTGCAAAGGAATTCCTCAAGTATAATCATCTTTTTGATGCGCCACATTCTTCAGATACTTGCTTAAATGTTCAAACACTACTTTGTAGCTTCTATAAAAGGTGGCAATTAATGGACGAGCCAGTCATTTTGGGTAAAGGGTCAAAAGGAATTTTGTACATGTCGAACATTGTTTGTCAAAAAATTTAATTTTGGTAAATGTTATTAGGAAAATTATAATTTATTAATAATATTTTACTGGCCTATTGGAAACTTAACAAATTGAGTATCAACCTATTCAAAGATGGTTCGAAATTGCCACCTTTCGTTTCTACCCGTTAGCTTTCTACCATCCAGTTGAATAGCATATTGAATCAGCTAGGTGTTTTAGATAAACATGATACTTACATCAGCATGCATATCCACACATGTCAGGTTATGCTTCCTGCATTAAATACCGAGGACCCTGGTGATCTATCTGAAACTATACTTGCTGCTACGACAAGCTAGAAGGTGAAAAAGGACGTTTACTCTTCATTTAGTTATACACGAATACTATTATCATATTCTGATAATTTACGGAACTATCATTTCATATACAGAAGAAACAAGACGGTACTGGAGGCAGAATTGGAGCCGTGTCAACTACCGTATTCGCATGGGAATACTTGAGAAGTTGACATGTAAGTCTTTGTCAGTCTATATGCTATTTATTTTATGTTTTATGGCATTTTTTTAAAGATTAAGTGTTGAGGTGAGTTTCAGGGACCTATGTGTAAAGTTTGCAGTGGAAATTTCTACCCATTTTACTTAGAAATTTGTAGATTTGGGTTATCTGTATTTTCTATTAAGTCAAAAGGGTAAAAAGAAATCTTTGAAAGAAAATGGGTTGAACAGTTTGATGGTCATCCAACGTATTACTTTGTAAGCTGGAAAAACTTCCAACTCATTTCTTTAAAAAAATCAGCTTATTATTGATAAACAAGAGGTTTCTTGGGTCAAATAAGCCCGTCATGGAACAATAATGTGGAGCCTTTATAACCCGTTATCAAACCCAACTGACCTACCCATTTTGTGACTTCTGTATAACGTATAACATTTTAAAAAGTTCGAAACAAAAGCATATCATGACTTTGATGGGTAAAATTGTAAAACATGAATTTTGAGCACTCAAGATTCTTCTTTGGTATGCTTTTGAAATCTGCAGTTTTAAAAGATCATGATCATTCTTACCAATCCCACTATTAAATTTTTGCCTTGCAGTTACATTCATTGTCATTCTTTGTGCTCGATGAGGCTGACCGAATGATAGATAATGGCCATTTTCATGAATTACAGTCAGTTATTGACATGCTCCCGATGGTTAAGAAAGACACACAGAGGATACTAAAAACTTTATTACAGTTACAGGCTTTCAAAGGAAGAAATGACAGACTTGTGCCCGGTTACCTGTAATCAGTTTTTATACAATCATGCATCGCCTTGGTCTATATCAGGTTAGCTATTTACTTGCATATACGAACACACATATAAAGTCAAAGATGGATACTGATTAATCTGTTAAAGATGTGATTTTTACTATTTTTTTTAAAAAAAATTAAAAATCTGTCAAAATATTTACATTTTTTTTCAGTTCTTTGATGAGATTAGTTACTGATTAATTTTTTAAAGATGGTAGCTTTAGTATTTTTTTGATTTACTGTCGAAAACTGGCTCATTGAAAAATGGTTACTTTTGTTTTCATGGGCTAATAGATGTCGATCTATAAGTCATTATAAGCTCAAAAGCCACCAAATAAGCTTAGAAAAATGGTCTTACGAAAATATAGCATGATCAGATAAGCTCATAAGTCTACGTATAAGCTTAAAAAATGCCCACTAATTAGTTTGCTATAGGAATCCATAGTTCGCGTAAGTTACTGATTAATCGATTGGAGATTGCAATGTGAGTACTATTTGGATCCGGATTGATAACATACTGTTTAGATGTTTTGATAAAATGTCTCATTGAATTTCTTGGTATAATAAGGTACGTGTTATTAAGATGTTTAGGGTGTTTGATTATGTAGGTTCAAGAAAGCTATGAGGTATCTGCCGAGTATGAAGGCAAGCGTGACCCTAAGAAGCTCGAGGAGCTTGGAACTGTTTGGCCAGTTATATGCAAAAGACATCACTCCTGATGATAAGCAGGAACTTGATGAGGGCATAGAGAAGTAAGTACTAATGATTAGACCAATAACCAAGTCTATACTATCATATTTTTTATGCCTTTTTTTTATATATATTTTTATTATTTTATTAATTGGTGTTATGTAATTTGTAGATTCAAGCTGCTTTCCGTACAGGTGAGATCAGGAGGACTCCTTCAACTCCACAAGATGAGATGAGAGCGGGAATGCGCTACTTCCATGAAACAATCTGGAAGGGTGTTCCTAAATTCTTACGTGTGTTGACACGACTCTTAAGAACTTTGGGATCAATGAACGTGTTCCCTACAATGCCCTCTTATTCAGTTCTCTTCATGGATGGGTGGTGACCGTGATTGTATTGGATAATAGAAAGTTCTTTACTTAATATCTCAATATTACAAAACTTTGTTGTTGTATGCTTCCTTATGCTCAAGAATAATTTTTTTGTGAAAGCTCAGGGAGTTTGAAGAGGAAAAGAAAGGATTGATGGCCAAACTACAGGTAATTTACTGCTCTGATTAAATGGCTAATTTATGGACTAAAAATGGTCAAAATGGGCGGCTTTATTAGCGAGTCTAAATATGTAAACTTTGCTGTTCATGTTACTTATCCTTTATAGTTACTTGATAGGGATAATGCAATAGAGAAATTGTTACAATTAATTAACTGTAGAGAAAAATTGTTGCCTGAAACATTCCAATGAATGGAAGTAACCAAAAAAGTTGTTCCAAAGGTATGTAGTTGACATAGTGTTGCTAACAAAAATTTCTTCTGTACATGTATGAATTCTATCTACTGTCAATCCAAATTGAAAGCTAGATCTAAACTCGATTGCACTGCAAGCCTGTAATACATATTTTTTGTGCGCATGAAGTTTATATCTCTAATATCTTTAAGTGAGCAACATGAATCTGCTCTAAGAACATTGTCTTCAACATATAGGGACGTGGAAAACTGTCATCAGGTTCGTGAGTATTGTGGTGCTATTTTTTTGTATGAGGAGCGCCTCAAAGGCCATTATCCAACTCAAAGAGTTAAACACAACCGATGTTGTAAGAGTGGTCGAGTTAGGTAACTACTTCGAAAGTACTATACAGAGGTCATTAAAGAACTCTTTGAGACAGGCACTTCATGCAAAATATCCGGGCTTATAACCTCATGTTCGCCATGACTTCATTTGGAGCTAAGGTAATTATATTACGATTTGAATCCAAGCCCATCTATTCCCCAAGATTGTAAATGCTATATTTTTTAAAAACAATTAAACCCTTGACGATTTACGGTTCACTTTTGTTTGTCCCCAATATTTATTGTTGATCTAATTTTTAAATTGATTTATTTGATTGTGGTTTTATTAGGATGTGTTCGTGTGATCTCAAATATTTAAGGTATGTCCTAGAGGAGATAAACATAAATGGAGAAACAGGTACATGCTTAACCTTCTCATCATTACACAACATTTTTTTAGCACATATTATTTGACATGAGGGGTACCTCCATTACAGAATTTGGCAAATAACATAATCGGGCAACTTCTAATGATAAGCGGGAAAATTCAGTCTTTGAAGTTTATCATGTTTGGTTGGAATCAACTGTGACTTTGTCGTTGAAGGTAATAGCAAAATATGTATCTATCGATTGCTGAAAGTTTAAATATTCAACATTGTTATGAAAATGACTAGGGACTATTAGGAAATACCTTTAGACAATTTTTATTGGCTTAAGTTTAAGTGCAAAGCATAATAATAGCTGCCCTAATATGTGCCTTGACTATAGTTTACAGCCTTTGCTCGCAATACCAGTAGCTACAAATGAAATTTCACATGAGGCTTTTTTCATAGCATCAACACAATATGTATGAGCACTAAAAGAAGCTTTGACAACTTTGAGTACATGTAACAGTATAACCACCCACCTGTTAGATTATTAATGCTATTGGGTCAACCCGATAAGACTCGAAGATCATTATTTATTTTCTTCTAATATTTTAAAAGCCCAATATCAGTTAATAATTTTTCAGCAACATCAATGGACAGATTTAGGTGCATGTTCATTTAAAGATTTGATGATTGGCATTTGGCAACATGATATACTGAATCTGTTGTGACAATTTCGGAATTTCCATTTACTTGCATCTATGAAAAATGTATACAATAATACAACGGTTGAAATATGTAATATATATAATATTTGCATGTCGATTATACTATATATGTCATGTACTTCATCTCTTAATATTATAGTTATTATTCCTATCAGTAAATGATAATACATATTCCAAAAGGTTCCCAGCAAAGACATTGTAAGTGCGTCTTTAAAACAATCGTACTTGTGGGATCACTGCAAAGTCTTAAAATTAACCAGCCAACATGCGCCTAACTGTTGGATCACGCCCTGAAGTTGTAACTGAGATAAAGGAATTTGCGGATTGGATAATGAAAGTAGGAGATGGAGAGATTGGAGGACCACACGACGGAGAGGTATTGATAGATATACCCGAAGATATTGTAATACATGAAACTGATGATCTGGTACAATTTGTTATTCATTTCACTTACCCAAACCTTTTGAATAACGTAGATGATCCGTCCTACTTCTAGGAAAAGGCCATTCTTGCTCCATCCAATTAAGTGGTTGATATTATTAACGATCATTTGCTTAAGACCTTTCCTGGCGAGGAAATGATTTATCTTAGTTGTGACAACATAGATAAAACTGAACGTGGTGGACTACTACAAATGTAGTCTAAAAAGAGGTTTTTCACGGTCTTTGATCAATTATCAAAAGGTATGTACGAATATTCATATAATGCGATATGCCTTTGTTTTTACATGTTTTATCATTCACACAAATGTTTTACTTACACCTTCTTTTTATGCTTTATTAGGTTCTCGACAAATTTTTATTGGCTTACCACTTCATCAACTTCCCACTACATACGCTTTCTTTTTAAAGGCTATCAAGATCGAAGCTAACGTGAATGGCCGTTTATTACATTATTACTTACAAGAATTGTACTCTATATTGTAATTGACTTATTACTTCATATTAATACAAATAACTGATTCACCCTTTTTACTTTCGTTCTTTTTTTTTATTTTGTTTACACACTAATTTTCTATTTTTTTGCAATATCTCTTCTAAAAACCCGTGTTAAGGACAACATCAAATTACGAGTGCGTATTCTTATTTTTTAGATGATTTTTTTTTTATATGATTGTTTCTGGGTATATCAACGATTTATCACCTGTTAAGGACAACATCAAGTTACGATTGCGTATTCTTCGGACTTGGATGCAACCTTTGTTTAGCAAGCCAAATATTGTTAATATGGAGATGATTGTTTTTGATGAGCAGGCAAGGATCTACTCCATATATGTTCCATATTAAACTTTTTATTTGTTCTTTTTTAGATGAATTGTTATTTTTTAGATGATTGTTTTTTAATAGCAGGCAAGGATCTACTCCGTATAGTATAGATATTAAACTTTTTATGCGGCATTTTTTAGATGAATTGTTATTTTTAGATGATTTTTTTTATGAGCAGGACTGGATCTACTTCCTATATGGTCCATATTAAACTTTTTATTTCGCATTTTTTAGATGAATTCTTATTTTTTAGATGACTGTTTTTGATGAGCAGAACTGGATCTACTCCTATATGGTCCCTATAAAAACTAAAAAATTGGCATTTTTTAGATAATTTATTATTTTTTAGATGATTGTTTTTTATAAACAGAACTGGATCTACTTCCTATATGGTCCATATTATGTTTTTTATCGGCATTTTTTAGATGAATTGTTATTTTTTAGATGATTGTTTTTTATGAGCAGAACTGGATCTACTTCCTATATGATTGTGTTTGAAAATATTAATTTTGATGTCTGTAATGTTTCATAGTGATAGATTCCAGATTTGCAAGCTTCATTATTATGTTGTCAAGGAAAAATGCATTAGTCGTACAAGTTTTTAGTTCACTTATAATATGGTTTCGTTAAGTAAATTAGTTTAGGTTCCTAAATACTCCTTTATCACCTGTAGTTCAGAAGTATTAGTGTGTTTGCTAACTGAGCCGAGGAAACTTAATAGTCACACTGTTGGTTTGAATTGATAAAAACAACTGCTTACAATATAGGAAGTAGATCCAGTCCTACTCATCAAAAACAATCATCTAAAAAATAACAATTGATCTAAAAAATGCCAAACAAAAAATTTAATATAGACCATATAGGAAGTTGATCCAGTCCTATTCATCAAAAAGAATCATCCAAAAAATAACAATTAATCTAAAAAATGCCAAATAAAAATTTAATATGAACCATATATGAAGTAGATCTAGTTCTGTTCATCAAAAAACAATCATTTAAAAAATAACAATTCATCTAAAAAATGCCAAATAAAAAGTTTAATATGGACCATATAGGAAGTAGATCCAGTCCTGCTCATCAAAAACAATCATCTAAAAAATAACAATTCATCTAAAAAATTCCAAATAAAAAGTTTAATATGGACCTTATAGGAAGTAGATCCAGTTCTGTTCATCGAAAAACAATCATCTAAAAAATAACAATTCATCTAAAAAATGCCAAATAAAAAGTTTAATATGGACCATATAGCAAGAAGATCCAGTCCTGCTCATAAAAAACAATAATCAAAAATATAACAATTCATCTAAAAAATGCTAAATAAAAAGTTTAATATGGACCATATAGAAAGTAGATCCAGTTCTGCGCATCAAAAAACAATCATATAAAAAATAACAATTCATCTAAAAAATGTCAAATAAAAAGTTTAATATGGACCATATAGGAAGTAGATCAAGTCCTGCTCATCAAAAACAATCATCTAAAAAATAATAATTCATCTAAAAAATGCCAAATAAAAAGTTTAATATGGACCTTATATGAAGTAGATCCAATTCTGTTCATCGAAAAACAATCATCTAAAAAATAACAATTCATCTAAAAAATGCCAAATAAAAAGTTTAATATGGACCATATAGCAAGAAGATCCAGTCTTGCTCATAAAAAACAATCGTAAAAAATATAACAATTCATCTAAAAAATGCTATATAAAAAGTTTAATATGAACCATATACGAAGTAGATCCAGTTCTGCTCATCAAAAAACAATCATATAAAAAATAACAATTCATCTAAAAAATGTCAAATAAAAAGTTTAATATGGACCATATAGGAAGTAGATCAAGTCCTGCTTATCATTATAAGGCAGTTATCAACGGTTTAAAATTTTCACAGGAATAGACCGTGGTGGTGCTATAGACCAAGCCTTCTTTTCACCAGAATTTATAAGCGGTTTAAATTTTCGGGTGTCCCAAACCATAGGCTCGCATTGAAGGTCGGTGTCCCAATAATGTTGTTGATAAACATTAATCAATCACAAGGTTTATGTAATGGGACAAGGCTTCAAGTGACTAAATTAACGCGTGCGTCTATTCAAGCTAAAATAATTAACGGAACACATTTTGGGAATACGGTTATACTTCCAAGGTTGAAAATTACTCCATCAGATAAACATTTACCACTCAAGATCGTGCGCAAACTATTTCCTGTGTCAGTTTCTTTTGCCATGACGATAAACAAGAGCCAAGGACAATCTCTTTCGAAAGTTGGTTTATACCTACCACGTCCTGTTTTCACACACGGACAATTATATGTCGCTCTTTCACGCGTAAAAAGCAAAAAGGGTTTGAAGGTTGTTATTTCTGATGCCGATAGTAATTTATTAAAGACTACTACAAATGTAGTCTATAAAGAGGTTCTTCATGGTGTTTGATTAGTTATTAACAGGTATGTTCGGATATTCACTTAATGTGATACGAATTTGTTTTTTACATGTTTATTGTAATTCACACAAATGTTTTACTTACACATTCTTTTCATGTTTGTTAGGTTCTCGCCGAATTTTTATTGCCTTACGAATTCATCTACTTCCCACTACATACGCTTTCTTTTTTAAGGCTGTCAAGATTGAAGACCAAGTGTGAATGGCTGTTTATTACATTATTACTTACAATAATTGTACTCTATATTGTACTTGACTTATGACTTCATATTAATAAATAACAGATTCACTATTTGTTTTCTTTCATTATTTTTCTTATTTTGTTTACATACTAATTTTTCATCTTTTTGCAACATCTTTTTTCATCTTATTACTTTTATTATCATCTCATTTATCTATTTTTTTAAAAAATAATCCGGTGTCAACGGGTCTTATAAGCTAGTAGACAATATAGAATGAAAAAACCATGAGTCAACAACATTTAAAAATCATTCAAAAATAAATAAATAAATAAATATAAATAAATAAATACCTTTTAGATTTTTCCAATAAAAATCATTTTACCATTACATCCCACATAGGTTAAAAAAGTGAAAGGTGACTTGGTTATATGCAAGAGCGTAGATACAATAATATTATGTTTCGGATGCATTATTGTTAGAGGAGCTTAAGATATAATTAGAGCTTCTTTGTCAACAGTGATTCCGAAATTTATATATGTTCTTAGTTTTTAATATTAAAAGGTGAAACATTTATCACCATGGTCCACGACTAACGCGGTCTAAAGGACCTTTTTATAGCCTTTGGATTTAACTACCTTATAATCCTAAGTCTATACTCATTTTCAAAAAGAATAATTTATGTTCTTCATTGACATATCAAACACAAATCATCAATATCACTTTAAACAGTAAGGAAACATTTTCATATCTTTTCCGCAACGTAATGAAAAAATTCTTTATTTCAACTATTAATACTCTATTAAAAGAAACAGTCTCCAACGATTATTTACGAAGCTCAGCGATCGAAACCAATCGTTGAACAATTCTGCATCGTATTCATGTTTTTTAAGTATATAAGATCTTGAGTTATTTGTATAAAAACATAGATAATAAATCCTTATATTTGATTTTGTTTAATTATTAGGGTGTGTTTGGCAAAACTAGCTGTAAGCTGTATGTCGTAAGCTGTAAACTGTAAGCTGTAAGCTGTAAACTGCAAAGCTGTTAACATGAGCTACAAGCTGTATTCTTTTTTCATTAAACTGTTTGGTAAATTAGCTGTTAAATACAATTATAAGATGTAAAATGACATAAAAGGACAAATCTATAATTGTAAATAAATGTTTGAAGGGTATATCAGTAATTTAAAGTTTTAACAGCTCCAAGACATTTAAAAAGCTTCATGAACCAGCTTTTCATTTTGAAGTTATTTGTTTGAAATAAAAGCTTGTAGTTAATGCTTCCAAACAAAGCTACTTAGTTTATAGGAGATTATTTTGTAACAAAAAGCTAACAGCTCCTCCAAAAAGCCTTGCCAAACATGCCTGTTAAAACCATAGAGATATCTTGAATCCAAAACTGTCATAAATACACAACTTATATCAATACTAAAAACGTTGTTAGTTATAAAAAACATATAGAGACAATATCATCTAAATTTTTTAAAACAAAGGGATGCCATCATGTTCTGAAACTGATGTTTGTCACGCTTCATACGCACCCAAGCATGCATGAGTTATTCGAGTAGCTTTGAAAGATATGATGAATTGATGACCATGTATCACGGTTCACTAAATTTACCTACCTTTAGTTCTTTTTCGATCCAAACCATTTGAGCATTTAGTCCCACATTGATTCAAGAAAGAAAACATTAGTGGCTAATATACCATAGTGTATATGGCTTATACGTGTGTGAACTAGTATAATGTTTACAAATTGGGGTTATATCATTTCTAAATATAAGATATAGCCATGGTATAATCACAATTTGTAAATTCATATAACTTCAAACTTCCTTTTTTTTTTTTTTTTTTTTTTTTAAATTTATCTGAACTCCAAATATTTTGAAACTAAGATAAATTAATGATCAATTTCATTAGGATGAGAAAACGATCTCACCTCAAGTAAATAAGCAGTGGCTTAAATACACTTTCGTTTCCTTTTTCTTATCAATTAATCAAAAGGTTAAATGATACATGCAACACACAAACCAACATTTTCCGCAACTATGTAACAAGATATAATAAGTCAACTTATATAAAAATTAAACCTCACAAGGTTTACTAGATTAGTTTATGGCCTACTTTATAAATCAATAGGGGTGAGCATGGTTCGGTTTGGCTCGGTTTTTGAATAAAACCGAAACCGAACCGAAAAATTTCGGTTTTTGATTTTTAGAAACCGATCGGTTTTGGTTTTGTGTCGGTTTGGTTTTTCGGTTGTCGGTTTTTTTTCGGTTTGGTTTTTCGGTTCTTTCGATTTCTATACGATTTATCGAGCTTTGCTTTTTCAAAGTAGATTTGACATAAATCATAAAATAGAACCATATCTTAAACCGGTACCGGTACAACGATACTAAAACGGGTAAAGAACCATCTTAAATCAAGTGCCAACATTCTCAAAGTTGCCTCCAAGTTCCAAGGATTTGTTATAGCTTGAAAGGTACACTGAAACAATTGAAGAGTGTGTAAACGAAAAAAGAATGATGTTAGAACAAGTTCTTCAATCTTTTGATGTAATTGCACCATCTTCAACAGGAACAACCATTAACAACCATTAACATTCAACCTTAATGTGTTCTTGTGACATTTGTGTACTCATTTTTTTTTACCTTAAAGCACATTTGTGTTATGTATATTGTTATGAAATAAAATATTAGCAGAGTTATCACACATTTGAAATGCATCATTGACAACGGTAATATAAAAGGAAGATATCAAGATAAAGTACTTATATTATTCATGAACAACAAGGCAAGATATATTATTTTGACTTTAAATGTCGGTTCGGTTTCTATTAGTCGGTTTTTAAACCTAAAACCAAACCGAACCAAAAAATTCGGTTTTTTCAAAATATGAAAACCGAACCGTCGGTTTTTCAATTGGTTTCGGTTTTTTTGGTTTCGGTTCTTCGGTTTTTTTCGGTTTAGGTTCGGTTTTTCGGTTTCTTGCACACCCCTATAAATCAATTAGCCCAGCAGTTGACAGTTTGAAACCGACCCTCGAACTAGTCGAAATGTCGAATTGTCGATTCCATATTAAATGTTATATGTTAGTCGTAATCAAAAGGTATTGAGACAACCTCATTTACAAATGTTAGAACAAAGAGATCCCATCATATTTCAAAGTTGGTATTCTGCAAAAATGGAATTTTTACTTTCATTATGCATTGTAATCTACATGTAGTTATAAATGAAACATAAGAACTTACAGAGAATTTTATCATTTAACAATAATAACCATAAATATGGTATAGATAGATTAGTAAATCTGCATGAATTAGAAGTACTTTTATGCACCTTAGTATAATTTTTAATGAAGATCATTTCAGCATCCAAGCATCCAATCCCACACAGGATAAAGGAATGAAATTGTGCTACTTTGCAATATGAAATTATATATATTAGTGGGTTCTCTTGTAGTAGCTCGTCTCTGCTGGAGACAAATATACTACAATCATGGACGAAACCAAGATCAATATGACTGGGTGCACAAACTTTATGAAACCGTAATATAGAAACACATTTCAATGGACCGAATGCATTTAAAATGCATTTAGAAAAAGTTGATTTTTTTTTTTTTTTTTTTAAAAAAAAAATTAACACTATATAAAAAAATTCATATGGTCCTGGGCACCCGCGGGAACCCCTTGTTCCGTCCTTGACTACAATGTAATGATAGCTAACATCCATTCTTTTGAATGTAACGGATATAAACAATTCATTTTGGGATGAGAAATATAGGTATATACAATAGGATATCCTACCAAAACGAGACAAAACTACACGATTTAGTTTTAGTACAAAATCTTTGTTAGTTGTAAAAAAGTGTAGAAAGACGGTCTCATTTAGAATCTTTAAAAACAAAAAGAGGCTTTCATACCGAAAGCATAAAGCTTATCTTGTGCAAAACTGTAATGGGTATACAAACTAGAGTTATGACTGTTATCGTCCATGTGTTCTAAGAAACCACCACTACGCCATGCAAAAGTGAGTCGAGCATCTGTTTGTGCAGTCGTAGATTTTTTATATCTGTTAAATATCAACCGAAATGGAACATCTTTTTCAAGAAGACATACTAAGACTCTCAAAACAATTAAGGCTCTTGACTTTATAGTAAAATAAAAATAATATTTGGCAATCGCCTATATATGAGTAATTAATTTTAAATTCTACGTTCGTTTTTGCAAATAGATGTAATGATTCATAATCCCACATTGGTCAATGAGAGAACCTTTTGATACTTTATATATTTCTTGTATACGACAAGTTATAAATTAGGATGTTAATATCACATTGTTGGACTAGTTGTAAAGAGATGAAGTAACTCATCTTCTGTTTCACAATTTGTTCAACAACTTATATTAATTCCAGATTTTTGGTAGAAACTACAACTAATATTTATTCCAAAATTTTTGGTAGAAACTTTTTAAAATGGTGACACGTGCTAATTGTTTTTGGATACTCAGGTGTCATGTATTTCAATGCTCAAATTGTTGGAGTTATATAACATGGCAACTCATAAATATAAATAATAAACATCAAATACACATGCGGAAACGTAAAAAATAACATATAATAAATAATTAATTAACTAAAACATAAAGGTATGCGTATCTTTTGATTCTAGCAAAACAAGAATCAATCCAAACAACTCTTCAATTAAGATGAACCCTAATTAGGGTTTATAAGGATTATTGGAATTGCCCCTTACCAATTTTGCAATTCAATCCAAGATACTAACAATAGTGTGTTAGTACCACGTTCTTGTACACACGTACTATTAACAAATTAAAGTAAATGTTAGTTTTTAGAACACAAAAACTTTTGTTAAAGAAAACAAAGTGGATCGATCCCCTAGGTATAGTGGACGATCGTTTGGGACAAGAAAAACACACAAACAAATTTTAGGTGTTAGGTTTAGGTGTACAAGATTAAATAACAATGACCCTAAGCCTTGTATTTATACTTGTAGAAACTTAGAGTCCAAGTTAGGGTATGATTAAATAACTGATGTTTACTGAGGAATATTTCCAAACTCGCTACAATGATTTGCTCCATCAAACCATTGACTCAGGGGCTGTTTTGGATTGGGGATTTCTTGAGCAACATGATCTGGCTAGGGATTTTAGGAACAGTTTTAGGAAGGATAAGTTCACTGATCCTTAGTGGGAGAGGTTGTTTCGGATGCGTGAGCCCGTGTATAATGAGTTGGTGCATGAGTTTCACGCTTCTTATTCGATGAATGTTCTTTATTGTCGAGGTAACATTGATTTTCAGGGGATTCGATTTAGACTGTGTGGAGTCTGGAGGACCATGTCTGTGCCAGAGTTTGGTTGGATAGTGGGGTTGTATTTAGAGAGGGATATTGAGAGTGATGTCTTTAGAGATAACTTGGGTGCTGGGTTTGTCACTAGGGAGGACATGTGGGGGATTCAATTTTGTAACACGATAGCCAACAGGGAGTATGTGACAGGGAGTACCCTTGCCTCACGGATCCTGGATCCGCGAATAAGGCTCACGCACCGTTGCATTGCCTTCACCACAACGGGGCGCACGGACACGACTCATCGTGTCACTTTACCGGATCTGTTCTATCTCTACTACATGTTAGTTGAGGGTGTGCACTATAACATCCCATTCTGGTTGGCTGATTACTTGAGGACTGCTAGCGGTATGAGGTTTGAAGATAGGGTGTATGGTGGTATGTTTGTCACAAGGTTGGCTCAGTCCTTTGGCATCCTGAACAGCGAGGTACCCACGTACCTCAATGTTGTAGCAGAGCCGAAGGTCGTCAAAGCTAAGTCCCTGAAGGCCATGGATGTTATCATAGATTATGGAGGTGGCTACGCATGGTACCACCCTGCTCCCGTAGCTCATGATGATGATGATGATGATGATGATGAGCAGTCGATGCCACAATACCAGCAAGGGGATGGAGCAGGAGGCTCCGCTGACGTCTACAGGCACATGTCCAGTGGGGACTGGCAGGCCCACTAGGGAGCATGGATGGGCTGGATGGACACATGGATGACTCAGCAGGACCAGAGGGCCAGTTGGACATATGATCATACCGTCAGAAAGATGCAGTATTTGTCCATGCGCGATCATCTTGACCCACACCTGCAGATCGACCCATTTCCCGGGCAGGAGGAGGATTACCCTCCTTATGGATACATGGACCACCTCCCCTGGTTATGACTACCGCTATGGACCTCCTCCTTAGTGATTCATGTGTTTACTTGTGATGTGTTCATGGACAATTGTGGTTGGATGTTGATTTAGACAATTTGATTTGGGCATGTAATAACTTAGAGTATCTTAACTTGGTGATGATGTGGTGATTCTCGAACAATATGTTATGTGTATGTTTGTTTGTGGTGTGGCTTATCTATTCCTTGTTTGGTTGTTTTTATTCTTGTGTGTCATATATCTTTTCATTGATTGTTTATTCTCATTTTTGAATTTGTGAAAATGCTTTATTTTGTCTTTAACCTCGTCTTAATTACATATAAAGGTATTTTACAAAAAGGATAAGTGTAGGGAGGATTACACACGTTTTCAAAACAACGTAAACATGAGAATTACAATTTTTGAAATTGATATATTTGTGTGTGTTTGTTAGAGTCAAATGCTTGTATCGAGTCATAATGATTGTTTTGCAGGAATTTTTCCAGATTCTAAAGGTGTAGTTTTTCTAGAATTTTTCCAGAAAAACGCAGCAGACCAGTTTCTGTTAGGATAACCTGACGGCGTTAGGATTACAACCTAACGGAGTCAAGAGGAGCAGAGACAGCTTATCTAACTTTCTCTCGTTTTCTTTGCTAATTATAAATTTTTGGAAATTCTCAGGTCTTAATTTTCCAATAAACCTGCAAACATCCATTCCATAAGCATTATATCCTAGTGTAGTAGAGTCATATGTAGTTTTACCGTCGATTTTACGCGAAGGTTTCGTCTTTTTTCTTAAAGTGTGCATGTTTTATTTATCAAGAAGAAGAAACATAGTATTGGAGGAGCTTATCACGCATACATTCTTCTTGGAAAAGAATTTAACCACTACTTCGCACGGATCCTGCCGAGCTAATCAGGGGAGTACTAGTTTCTTTCTCTTTTAATTTCATTCCGTTATCGTAACTTTGATACTTTCGGGGAACATTGGGGACAATGTTCAGTTTAAGTGTAGGGATGGAGAATAAAACGGGAACTTTGAAACTATGCTTATCCTTGATTACTTTCGGGGAACATTGGGGACAATACCGGTTAGGGTAATTTTAGCACCAAATTTAAAAATTTTCATGACATGTAGGAGTGGGTCATTAGTCTTAATAAAGCGTCTCATGGATACAAAGTTATATGACTAGCACAAAAACCCTTTACCACTCAAATTTTACCCCAAAAATGTGAGGTTCACTCCTAGATCTATAGGAATTAAAACATTCACCTTTTATGCTTCGAGAGTGTACCGGTAGTATTATAGATTTTAGAACTTGTTTTGTGATGCATTCCGACGCTAGTAAGACTACACTTGTGTAGTTAGGAATACCTAAATGATAAGAGGCATTAGGATCACCTTTTTTGATACCCGTATTAAAATTACTTCTTCCACATCAGTTGAGTAATTACCCCACACCCTTGCGTTGTAGTCATCTTTAGTACACGATACCCCTATCTAACCCCTCAGAGCCTATCCTTTTTGCGGTTCTCGTGATGTTTCGGTTTTCCAAAATATTAATGAAGAGCATTGTTTACAATCCACCCACAATTGTACACCGAAATCGCCTTAGCCTACCTTGTATGCACTCACCTTTAGTGCATTATTGTTATCATACTAAACCCTTAGTTTAATTATCTAGTTACTTGCATGGTTGCTAAGTCGAGTCATATCTTTTGTACACAGTTTTGGGATGATTGGGACTAATGGGTAAAGTAAAATTTTATGGAGTGACGGGAAAGAACGTTAAATTTAAATTCCCTTTATTTACGTAATAATGTACTCCAAGTGTTTTGATCTTTTCAATTCGGGTCAAATTAGTGTTAGAGTAACAAAAACTCAAGTGTAGTGATGCTCCTATAAATCCCTCATATTTTGATGTTATCGTAGAGGATGGTAGAGTAAAAGTGTATGAAAAAAAAGGAAAAAAAATGAAAAAACATACGGGATACCATCCTACATCTATCTTTATATTTATGTTTGTTTGTTTCAAGTATCTAGAGTTTGTGAGTCGAGTCTTGGCTTAGCAACGCCATTCTTTTCATGCTTGTAACAAAAGATTTTTGACTTGCCACCACTAAATCGCCTATCCAACCAAACCCTTTGTTTCCCTACCGTAAGCCTAATGTTACAACCCTTTAAAAGACCTGTTAGATAGTTGTTCCTAGGTGCTTACGCCAAAGTGGTGGAGGTTTGATCTAGTCTCAAGCCTATGGTAATCTATGTACTATGACCGGTTAATGAGTGTTTATCTTCCATTTCCATTTGATATATTTCATATACACCCGAGAGATGAGAGTATCCAAACACCCCTTGTGTGGTGCTAGTATATAATTTTCGTGCTTGTTATGACTATTTCGGGGCCTATACTTGTTGTGAATTATGTTAAACCAAAGTTTTATGCCCCCTAACTTATAGATTTATTGGCCAAAAGCACATTTGCTTGAGGACAAGCAAATACCAAGTGTAGGGATATTTGATAAGGATTTAAAACGTACACTTTTAAGGGGTCATTTAAGCCCTTAATCGCCCACTTTTATATCCGTTACTACTTAATTTCGTTGTTTTTCACTTTTTAGGTCTCTTGGAGGCAAATTTCCGGAATGATACTTATTTGGACGAAAAGGAGTGAATATGTGAAGAAAAGGGCTAAGTCAAGATCAGACACTCAAGCTGCTGGAATTACAACTGACGACGTCCCAAACTGAGGTTGACGCCGTTCGTATTTTGTAACGACACAGTAGCGATTTTGCTAATTTGCACCTGACGGTGCCAGGCTTTGAAGATTACGGGCGTCACAAAGACTTTTCTTCTCAGACGGCCTATATCCAGATTCAGACGACGTCACTACTGAAGACTGACGGCGTCACAACCACAACGTGACACCGTCCCAACGTTGACTTGGCCAAGACGAAACCCTAATGACGGCGATCTGACGGCATCCTAATTATAAGGTGACACCGTTGCAGTTGTAAAACTATATATAGAAATCGAATTTTCAGAATTTAAGGAGGTAGATTTGTGGAGTAAAAACCTAAAATGATTGTAGTCTGGTTTGTACAGTATTTTAGGGTTCTCATACCCTATTTTACTTCAAGCTAAGTGTTTCATTCCATTGATTTCGTTATGTCTTCAGTTGAATATGTGTATGCTTGCATGTTTAACATGGCTAATTTACTTGTGTGTTTGTTTAGATCTATGAAACCTAGTTATTAATTATTGATTGGTTGTCTCTTATCTTAATTGTAATTGTCTTAGGAGTGCATTAAGCCATCGTTGTGTTTTTAATGCTTAAGTAATCTTTGTGAACCCAATACTACACTACAACGATTATGTCCTCGAATACTACACTAGGGAACGATATCAATACCCGAGGCTTACCCAATACTACACTACAACGATTAGGTTCACTTCCTAGGGTGTTGAAAAACTTGCTTGACCAAAAGGAAGTTTCCTTTGACCCCGAACGCGCGTTGTACGCGTACAGTCATGCATTCATCTTGTAGCATAAATTTTAATAAAAAAAATTATTAACCAATTCATAAATATTATATTTAACAAAGTTTTGATTGAGGTATTGGTTTTGCCAATCAAAGAATTTACCTTTAATTATCGTCCATTATATCGTACTTTTGCATAAATCTAAAGACTTGGTGTTTCGGATAATTACCACAATGTGGCGCATGGAATTAAAGCTAATTAGCCCTTAAGATAATTTTCTCTATAAAATAGCCTACTTGGCAACTCCAATTTTTACGCACAAGAAACGGAGAATTTGGTCAACGTGAAGCAATTAACCTCCTTCTTTCGGATCACAATTTAATGCGCTCCTCTCCTTATACCCCTCTTATAGTTTGTCAAAATTGGATGCGCCGTTCTCACTATTTGTACCAATACTCATCACTCAATTAAACTTATGAAAATTTTAACTCTTAAAAAACAAATCAAATTTCACCATTTTTTAGTCCAATTTATTTTTCTATGCATGAAATTACCCTTTGCTTAAAACTTGTCAAACATAATAAACAAACAAGTAACAAAATAAAAAATAAACAACTAAAACAATGCGCACATAACTAACAATTAATATGCGTAAACAAGTAGCCACATGCAACTTATTCGATAAAATCTATTAATAATGAATTATAGGTTAAATTATGTATATGTCAACTAGGGCTTTCACTTACTAAGGCAAGTGGGCCACATACATCGATAAATCGATTGCGTAAGCCATAGTTAAACATATACCAAATTGCACATAATTGACTAGTTAATATTATTGAGGTATTCCCCAATTCAAGATTTATCAAAACAATAAACATGTGTATAAAACTTAACAATTAATTTTCGCATAACCAATCTTAAATTAAATATATATAGACAATAATCCATGTCAAACATGCACGTTTTCATGGATTTAACATAACAATTATTCACGTTTTGTTGGGTTTTAGGTTCCACTGGGAAGAATTATACTAAGTATGGAACTACTGCTAGTGCAAATGAAACCACGTCCAGAAGAAGGAATCCACTGTTGGAGATAAACCACGGCTAGTAGTATAATGAAACCACGGCTAATGTATTGTAACCACTGCAAGTTGTTTAGTTGGTTTAATATTTTGTATTAGATAAATATGGAAAAAATATTTGTCTTGTAGGTTACATATTGTATTATGTAAAGGACTCCTTAGCCTATAAAAAGAGGTCCTAGGTTAGATTAGATATACATGTATTTTATATCTAAGGTCGATACACTTCAAGGTTGTAAAACCCTAATACTGTTTAGAGTGTTCGTTATTAGTATAATTGAGGTGTTTAGTGTTATTACTTTTCTTCTTCTTAAGGTTAAATATTATATTCCGCTTAATATTTAATAAGTTATTGTTAAATCAGTTTCTATAAGGATCGTTTGCTCAACTGGGATCAACAAGTGGTATCAGAGCTTGTGATCTAGAAACTGTGATCAAGAAGAAGTCAAGTCTACTTTGATTCAAGAAGAGGAAAGATGTCTGACGAAACTCATATGGTTACTGCATCAAAGGTACCCATGCTAAAGCAGGGTGAGTATCAAGTATGGAGAATGTGAATGGGGAAATACATTCGCATGATTGATTACAACATCTGGGAAGTTGTTGAGAAGGGTGATAAGTTACCTACTTTAGGTCCTGATGGAAAGCATGTTGGAATTGTCAGTGAAACAAACAAGGCACAGAGGAAATTAGAGATCAAAGCTCATAGTATTCTCAGCATGGGAATACCTAATGAGTATACTTTGGACTTTGAACAATATGAGACTTCTAAGGAGTTAATGGATGCCATTGAAACAAGATTTGCTAGTAATGAAGCTACCAGAAAGTCCAGGAAAAACATGCTCAAGCATCAACTTGAAAACTTCACTGCACTTAGTGGAGAAAGTCTTGATGGCACCTATAACAGACTACAGAAGCTAATCAGTCATCTGAAGTTGGTGGACTACAAAGTTGCTCAAAAAGACATAAATCTAAAGTTCATCAGAAGTTTGTCACCTGAATGGGCTATGTATACAGTTGTATGGAGGAACAAAGATGATTTTGAGAAGATGACTCTGGACAATCTCTACAACAACTTGAAGGTTTATGAGTCTGAAAAGAACATTGCTGGATCATCCTCTTCTTCACAAAACATTCCTTTTGTCTCTACAAACCATAAGAGTTCTCAAGAAGCATCCACTGCTACTTATGGAATAACCACTGCTATTGCTAACAATACCATTGTTAGTGATAATGTTAGCGATGGTGCTATATGTGCCTTCCTAGCAGATCTGACAACCAGTGTTACTGTGCTAAATCAGGATCTGGACCAAATTGACCCTGATGATCTTAAAGAAATCAATCTCCAGTGGCAGATGGAAATGTTAACATTGCAAGCCATGAAATTCTTGAGGAGGACTGGTAGACAAGTGAAGTATGATGGCCAAAGAAGAGCAGGGTTCGACAAAAGCAAGATGGAGTGTTACAACTGCAAAAAGAAGGGACATTTTGCTAGGGAATGTAGAGCTCCCAAGACGATTGGTGAAGACTACAAGAAGGCTACTGAAGATCCAAAGCCTTCCTCAACATTGGTTGCTCAGGATGGATTGGGAGATTATGACTGGAGTGATTAGATTGAAGAGGGTCCTAATGCAGCCTTCCTTGCTAGTGAAGCTTCTAAAGAGCATAACTTTGCTCTCATGGCATATGCATCATCTTCTGGTTCAGACTCTGAGGTATCTAATGAGTCAAATAATTCTACTTGTTCATTTAAATCGTGTCAAGATAATTTAGAATCTCTTAAAGCTATTAATGAGAGTCTAAGAAGAGAGGTAGAAAGACTTGCATTAGATAACTTAGGTTATAAAGTTGGTCTTGAGAGGGTTGAAGAGAAACTTAAATTCTGTATTAAATGTGAGTTTGAGTATGTAGATAAGATTAACATACTAGGTGGTGAAATTGATCTTAAGGACAGAGAAATCAAAGTGCTTAAACAAAAACTAGAAGAAGCAGAGAGTGTTAAACAAGAAGCTCTAGAAGAAAAAGAAAAACATGTTGTTAGAGTTGCTAAAACACAATATGCTTTTGATCTAGTAAATAAGCCAATTGGACAAAAAAAATTCAAAGAGGGTTCTGGCCTAGGTTACAAAAATATGCCACCACCCTCTCTCATGAAACCTGCACCAACAACAAAAGAACTGTCATTTAGCAGTGAATTCAGTTTCAATAAACCTATAGGTGAGATTAGTAAGTCTGAATCACCTAAGATAGGTTCTGATAAGTCATCTGATGGTCCAATTATTGAAGATTGGGAGTTAGATTCTGAGGAAGATAGGTCAGAATCAGCACAGTCTTTGAAGGTAGAAAAACTTAAGTTTGTTGATTCTGAACAAGCCAACCTTATGCCTAGATTTGGAGCACCAATTTCTAGGAAAGTGGTAGACTATAATGAGATACCTAAGGAACAGATGAATAGATACATACCTAGGGGTAATCAAAGAAACTTCAATGGCCTAATTACAAACAGATTAGGAAGTAAGTTTCAGTGTGTGAAAAAGGCTTGTTTTAAATGTGGTAGTTTTGAGCACTTACAAAGAAATTGTAATAAAAACCAACCACAAGTCTGGAACCAATGGAGGAGGATAAATCATCAAAACTTTTCAAAGAAAACAATCCCTCATCCTAACAAAAATATGGTTCCCAGAGCAGTGCTAATGAAAAATGGAACTACAAAATCAATAGTCACTGCTACACCCAAATAGGTTCCAACCACTACTAAGCAAAACATATCCACTGCTAAGCAAACTGTTTCCACTACTAAGCAGAATATCATCACTGAAACAAAAGAATTTTTATCTATTCCAAAGGTGATAACTGACACAGTGGTTGGAAACCATTTTTATGCTGTGAAGGCCTAAACAGTGCATCAATGGACTTAAAGAAATTTGAATATGTTGATGCACAGGGCAGACCCAAGTCAGTATTGGCTTGGGTCCACAAAAGGAACTAACTTGTTTAATTTCATGTGCAGGGCAATCTACAAGATGAGTTAAAAGACAGAGGAATTTTTGATAGTGGTTGCTCTGGGCACATGACATGGGATGGGAGCAACCTGGAGGATTTTGTAGCCTATGATGGAGGTTATGTGGCATTTGGCAATGATCCAAAGGGAGGAAAGATACTTGGCAGATGAACAATCAGAACAGGAAAATTAGAGTTTGAAAAAGTCTATTTGGTACAGGGACTGAAGTACAATCTATTCAGTGTTTCCCAAATGTGTGATAAGAAGAATTGGGTACTTTTTGGTGAAACTGAATGTGTGGTGTTATCTTCTAAATTCAAAATGCCTGATGAAAAGTATATACAGCTTAGGGTCCCTAGGAAGGAAAATATATATTGTTTTGATCTAAAAGATGTAATTCCTAATAGGTCCTTAACCTTTTTGTTTGCTAAGGCATCAGTTGATGAGTCAATATTGTGGCATAGAAGGCTAGGTCACATTAATTTCAAAACAATCAATAAACTAGTAAAGGGCAAATTAGTGAGAGGGTTACCTTCTAAGGTTTCTGAGTGTAAAGAACTTTGTGTGGCTTGTCAGAAAGGAAAACAATATAGAGCCTCTTGTAAGACCAAGACTGTAAACACCATTACACAACCACTGTTTATGCTCCATATGGACTTATTTGGCCCTACCTTTGTTAAAAGATTGAACCATAAGCAGTATTGCCTAGTTATTACAGATGATTATAGTAGATTTTCTTGGGTATACTTTTTAGCTGCTAAGAGTGAAACTAGTGAGATCCTCAAGAGTTTCATTACTAAGATAGAAAATCAAGTAAACCATAAGGTCAAAGTAATCAGATGTGATAATGGAACTGAGTTTAAAAATGATGTGATGAATCAGTTCTGTGTGGCTAAGGGTATTGAAAGACAGTTTAGTGTTGCTAGGACACCACAACAGAATGGTGTAGCTGAAAGGAAAAATAGAACACTAATTGAGGCTGCTAGAGCAATGTTGTTAGAATCAAAGTTACCAACTACCTTTTGGGCTGAAGCTGTAGGAACTGCATGTTATGTGCAGAATAGAAGCAAGGTAGTAGAGCCTCATAACAAGATCCCCTATGAGCTGTTACATGATAGGAAGCCTATGATAGCATTCCTAAGACCTTTTGGGTGTCCTGTTACTATCTTGAATACCATAGACTACCTAGGCAAGTTTCATGTAAAAGCAGATGATGGATACTTTTTAGGCAATTATGTCAATAGCAAAGCCTTTAGAGTATACAATAGGAGGACTAGGATTGTTGAAGAAAACTTACATGTTAAGTTTAGTGAAGAAACTCCTATTGTTGAGACAAAAGGACCAGAGTGGCTGTTTAACATTGATATGCTAACCAAATCTATGAATTATGAGCCTATCATTGCAGGTACTTCCACTAATGTTGATGCAGGTACTCAAAAGGATTCTGATGCAGAAACAATTTCTAAGGAAGCTGATTCTCCAAAAGAGTTCTATTTAGTTGAAAAGTGGAAAGCTGGTTCTGTCTCACCTATCATTGAAAAGAAGAGTCCCTCTGATGATGATGTTTTGGATTCAGGAAACAAGGGTGATCATCATCAATATAAGGAAGAGTTGTTGCAGGATAACTCAGTGTCGGTAGAAGAAATTGAAAGAAAAAAGAAAAATGCTGAAAGCACTGCTAAACTTAATGAAAGCACTGTTAAGCCAAATTCCACCACTGCTAGTACAAGTGCAACCCCGTCTGTAGATTCTGATAGCAGTACTTTCTTTGGACCCACTGCTAAGCCACTGTTTGGTGAAGATGAGTATCCAATTGATCCAGACATGCCTGAGTTAGAATAAAGGGATACTCCAACTGATGATGAGAATCTGGATGACTATTTCAATGATGCATATTTTATAAATTTGGAAACATTCATCACAGAGAGTTCAATTCCTGCTACCAGAATTCATAAGAATCATCCCAAAGAGCAAATTCTTAGAGATCTGAATAATCCAGTTCAAAAAAGAAGCAGAGCTTTGAATAATCAAACCTTTCCTAAACAATGTTTCTTTGCCAGATCTCTTCACAAAAGGAATAGTCATAAAGATCTGCAAAATTGTTTGTTTGCTTGTTTTGTGTCTCAAAAGGAGCCCAAGAGAGTTGAAGAAGCTTTATCAGAAGAAGGATGGGTTAAATCAATGCAAGAGGAGCTATTGCAGTTTAAGCTTCAAGACATATGGACATTGGTTGACCTTCCAAATGGAAAAAGGGCTATTGGAACTAAATGGGTGTTCAGAAACAAAAGGGATGAAAGAGGTATAGTGGTAAGGAATAAATCAAGGTTGGTTGCTCAGGGATACACACAAACTGAAGGTTTGGATTATGATGAAGTATTTGCACCAGTTGCCAGAATTGAAGCTATAAGATTGTTTTTGGCATATGCTTCATTCAAAAATTTTATGGTGTATCAAATGGATGTTAAGAGTGCCTTTTTGTATGGTACTATTGATGAGGATGTATATGTTTGTCAACCTCCTGGATTTGAAGATCCTGATCATCCTGATAAGGTCTACAGGGTGAAAAAGGCTATATATGGTTTGCATCAAGCTCCCAGGGCATGGTATGAATGCCTTTCAACTTATTTGATGGACAATGGTTTCAAGAGGGGACTGATTGATAAGACTTTGTTCATAAGGAAGCTCAAGGATGATATATTGCTGGTTTAGGTTTATGTTGATGACATCATCTTTGGCTCAACCAATAAGGAGCTATGCAAAGACTTTGAGAAACTTATGCATGATAAGTTTCAGATGAGTTCTATGGGTGAACTAACTTTCTTTTTGTGGCTCCAGGTTCAACAAAGGACTGATGGTATTTTCCTTAGTCAAGACGAGTATGTAGCAGATGTTTTGAAGAAATTTGGTTTTCAGGATGTGAAGAGTGCTAGTACACCCATGGAGACACAGAAACCACTGCTACCTGATGATGGAAGTGCCAGGGTTGATTTGAAGTTGTATAGATCCATGATTGGGTCTTTGATGTATCTCACTGCTTCTAGGCCTGATATTATGTTCTCAGTATGTGTGTGTGCAAGATTTCAAGTCACACCAAACACAACACACATGAATGCTGTTAAGAGAATTTTTAGATACCTTAAGGGTCATCCTAAATTGGGCCTTTGGTATTCTAAAGAATCACCTTTTGATTTGGTGGCCTACACAAATAGTGATTATGCTGGTGCTAGTTTGGATAGGAAGTCTACTACTGGAGGGTGTCAGATTTTGGGAAGCAGATTAATCTCATGGCAGTGTAAGAAGTAGAAAATTGTGGCCAATTCCACCACTGAATCTGAATATGTGGCTGCTGCTAGTTGCTGTGGTCAAGTTCTTTGGATTCAGAATCAATTGTTGGACTTTGGCTACAATTTTATGCATACTAAGATTTACATTGATAATAACAGTACAATATGCATAATAAAAAATCCTGTTTTGCATTCTAGAACTAAACATATTGAGATAAGGCATCATTTTATTAGAGATTGTAATGAGAAAAGACTAATTCAAATGGCAAAAATCCATACTGATTTCAATGTTGCTGATCTTCTCACTAAAGCTTTTAATGTGGGGAGATTTCAGTACCTTGTAGTTAGTATTGGAATGATAAATCTCTAAATCTTAAATTTGTTTTGTAAAAGTTTGTAAAAGTTATGTACTGTTATTAGTTGATCTTAGTATTTCCTGTTTTGTTACATCCACTGCTTGTTTCTTTGTATTTCCACTAACTATTTTGCAGAGAAAAGGAAATATATCACAACCAGTATGATGCAATGGACTTAAAAGGAAAAACATGGTTCTATTATTCATCAGTTAAGAACTGCATAATGAGATGCAGTTATTACAACCATGGGAAACATACTACAAGCTGAATACATCAAACGACTACATTCTTCAACAACCACCTAATGACACTAGCTTCACAACATTCCCCTACACCACCTAAGGCTTCTTTGCAATGCCCTACTTTGGCATCTCCTTCTAAAACCTTGGTCCACCAATGACTCTCCAGACTTTGGGGCATGAAAGTCCTATCACCCTCTCTCTGATGGGTGGTGATGAGGAAGATGGACCCTCTGGTGGTGGAAGTAGTTTTTGCACTGGAGGGGCTTGAAGTTCTTCTGGTGGAAGTACTGCAGCAAGGGGAGGCACAACAAGGACTCTTGCAGAAGTTTCATCATCAGTGTCTTCATATGGAGACACATAGCTTGGCATGGAACTTAGTTCTGAACTGGATTATTTCATGATAGCATTATGTGGCCTTGGTTGGATTGCAGAAGGTCCAGCAGCTGAAGGGTTTTCTTTTACACATGAGAGAGATGTTTTCCTTGGTGGAAAGTAGTTGTTCCAAACACCTTTGGAAGAATCATAGTGAGCTCTCTTCTTTGATGAAACTTCCTCATCAACCCTACCTGTTTTCAGAAACTCTTCCCACACACTGTTAGAAGAAGAGCTGTCTGTTGAAAGATTGATGGGGTTTGAGTTACTCATGATTTTTGGTGAGATGGTGTTTGCAAGTGTTCTTAGTGAGAGAATTTTGGGAATGTGAGTAATATTTGCGGTATGTGAGTAAGATGGTCTTAAATAGAGTAAATATGAAATCAGTGTGGTTAATGTGGGGAAGGTATGAGTTGTTGGGGAGTAAATGAAGTCTTTGACTTTGGTGGACGGATTGATGACTTGGAGTTGACCTTTTGACTGGGTGTTTAGAATTCTTCTATCCACTGCCAGTACAATTTCATGAAGCCACTTCTAGTTATTTTTCTAACCACTGCTAACTGTAACCATGTTTCAAGTGTTTGGTTTGTGTTTGTGATGTGCATGTATGAAGGACTTTTGTATAATTTGGAGCTTTTTGGAGCTGTTGTTGTGTTTAGTCTTATATATATATATATATATATATATATATATATATATATATATATATATATATATATATACTAGTTTTCGAAGCCCGCCCAATGGGCGGGCATGACTTATAATTATTTGTTTGTTATTCATTGTGAATTAAAAAGCTTTATTTAGAATTGTTTTAAAAAAAACCTTTAAATAATTTTGTTTTGATTTTATTGTTTTTTTAAATTTTGTTTTGTTAATATTTATAAATAATGTTATTTGTTGTGTGTATGTAAATTATAGAAACGTAATGAAACAATTATAGTTAGTGTATGTTTGTATTTTGTTTTATATGTAAATTATTAATATGTAACATAAATGTTTGATTTTAAATATGTTGAATAGTATAATTGTAATATATAGTGTAGTGTGTGTTTGTATTTGTTTTTATATGTAAATTTTAAGTATGTAACATAAATGTTTGATTTTAAATATGTTGAATAACGTTTAAAATATAAACAACTTATAATTTATCATGTAAAAGTGTGTTAGTAAAGTAATTTTAACTAAACTTCTTATATAGTTAATGTGAAGCTTTTGAGACTTGTTTAAAAAACATTGTTAGTTTTTTTTTTTTTTTTTTTTTTTTTTTTTTTTTTTTTTTTTTTTTTTAATAAGATAACCGTCATAAGTATAAATATGATGTAGAAAAAGGATTTTGTATGTTGTTTATAAACGTATTGTTCGGAGACTTAAAACAATATATTGAGATTCGAATGACAAACACATGTCGTTAGAAAATACGACATGTATATTACGAAACTTGTATAATACCTATCATGTAAAACTATAACATAAACACATTCTTGTAAAATTCACGTTTGCGATATTTTACGAATGAGTAGATGGAATTTTATTATATTTGTATATTACCTATCATTTTGTAAGTTAGAAAATACCACTCAATTTTAAAGGATGTATTTGTTTTGTGTGTGTATGTTTTTAAATAAGTGTACATAATACAGAAAAGAAAATATATTACTGCTATGAATGCATATCATCATTGCTAGAAGAAGTTGATATTAGTGTATAGAAAGATTATCGGTCTGATTTTTGTGTCTATTATATATATTGACTTTTGGTTTACTCTCTCCAACCCACCTAGTCTATCTTCTCGAAGAAGCCATCAAGAACCGGTTAGTTTTGGTTTAATGGTATCATATGTGTTCGTTTTTTTTTAATTTTTTCCTTGTTTTTGATATAGTAGTTTTACTTGATCTATCAATCTTTGTATGATTATAGCATTGTTAGAATTATTATTAAGATGATCTTTAATCTGCGATATATATTCCGATCTTGAGTGCATGCGTAGTGTAGCAGAAAACTTAAAGATGTTTGTTATCATATTCGTGGTTACTCATCAAGAAACATGGTTTTTTGGTAATAATAGTGATGATCAATTGGTGAGTTATGATATTTGGTTGAATGAAGATGTATGTTGAAATTTGTAATATGACTGATGATTTTTTCGTTTAGATTATGATTTGTTTTTAACAACTTTGTTATTCTAGTATATGATTTTAGTTGAAGGAATAGTTTTTTTTAATGAAGATCAATTAGTGGCGAGATTTCATTCGTTATTAGTATCATCAGATGATGAAACATGTTGTATGAGTTAATGATTATGTTAATGATGGTAGATGTTTCATATGGTTAAAATCCAGTAAAAGTGAACTGTTATTGCTAGTTTGGTTTAGCTGATTAGTACTTGTGTTTGTAGGTTTGTAACATAAATTAATACGTAAATTGTTTTTTTTGAATTATAGGCAGATGTTTGTAAATAACATTGTTGTATATGATGGATAATTGAAGCATGCTTGTAGTATAACATTGTAGTTTTTGAAAACTTGAGAGTTTCTTCTAATAGACGTTTGTTTTTTGATTAAATAGAATGACGACTCAATTTATCGTGCCGGCAAACACACGAAACTTTAGAACACTACAGGTAATTTTTAGCCGTTGTTACTTATAATATATACATGTTACTAAATTTTCCAATATGGATATAAATAAACTTGAAATTAATTTACGTTGTCTGTTCTTGAATGCAGATTCTACCAAGTGTCTTTACGAATGAGTTGTACACAGGCAGTCTATGGCTGTATTTAATTCACAACAAATGTACAATGCACAAAGTATGGATCAAGAAAGTTCCCGGTAACCTTTATGCACTGTATTCGGACGAATGGAAGCAATTTGTTGATGAGAGTCGTTACCGGAACGTGGCAATGCTAAATTTCATACGTCAAGGAGAAGACATGTACTATGTAACTGTGTATGATAATGCAGGTGCTGAAGTTGGTGGATATAAGAATGCTGATGTAGGAACTCGTAAAAGGTGCTGTTTTGGTATGTTGGGAAGCCTTGACCAGTCAGATGTAAGTTATTTGCCCTTAATTTATTGATTGTCATACTTTAATTAAAATTGTATATGCTATGTTTCATACATATTTACTTTGTTATGCAGCTGCTTCCTCAGCAATTTATGCCTCAAATTAAGAGAGTAAGAGTTATGGTGAGTGCCCGGCTGGCTGCGACCGTCACACAGAATCGCATTGCTCTTCCTGGTAACACACACGGATATGTTTTTAGTGGAGTTGGATGGGATTTGCTGGTTTTTTGGAAGGACTGAAGGTTGGATCGCGTATGGTGTTCACTGAGATTGAAGAAGGAACCGTGTCTATGATTTCATTTGCTGACGATGGTTTAGGAATGCGGTTGGAGAACATCCCGCGTGTGATTTTTAACGACGAAAAACCGTTAAAAAAAACTCCATTGACAAAGGTATGTTATTAGATTGTAATTCTCAAGAACATGTGTTTTGCTGTTATTTTTAGATTGATAATAATATAGTCGCATCTTTTAATATCATTGGAATGTACGAAATGTAGATCCTCGTATGAAACATAAATGTGACTGGTTTAATCACTCTGATCATGATGATGAGGAAGATTGCTTTTATCAAGATGTTGTGGCTTATGTAACTGGCAGAGGTCGGCTGGTAAGTGTTTGTTATATTTAATGCGAGAATGTTTTACGTTTGCAACATACAGTTTTGTGTTACTTTTTGGATTGTGCATTTACTTATGTTTTGTATTCCAAAATAATTTGTTGAATGCAGACTATACCATGGGATTTTGTTGGGCCTTATGAAATGTATAAGTACCACAATGCAGTTCTGATTCACGATGATGAACCTTTCTATGTGAATGTGGACTGGGAAAAACATAAAGATAGACCTGACAGTAAGAATCATGTGACCATCAAGACTAATTGGAAGGATGTTGAGAAGAGGTGCGAGTGGGACAAAGACAAAACTATGAGGTTCAAACTCATGAGGATGGTAAAGGATGAAAAGCAAACTGTGAATGTACGTAAGCCGGTGATGATTCCATTGTTCCATATGTGTTAGAAGAAGATGGTTTGGATGGTAGAATATATTTTGGTACCGTATCAGACGAAACCGTTAGTATGTTGGATTTGAACATATTTTATGTTTTTGTTTATTTGCTGGTGTAGGTTTAATTTGTGTGTGGTTGTGTATGGCATGATAGTTTTGTTGAACAATGCTACCTGATAACTTGGTTATAAGTTAATGTGTGTTATGTATGTGTAATTAAACTTTAAACTATGGTTTTAAATTGCCACAGACATCAGTTTTATGTATTTGGATGTTCTATATCAGAAGTTATTTGTCTGTGTTGGCATCCTCGAAAGCGGTATAGACGCTGAAGCATGTATAGGTAAGTTGACAACTGACACACTGAAACATGAGTATATTGCATATTCAGATTTAGAGATTAAAATATTAAGATTCAGTAGGGAATGGATTGAAGTGAATGCAGGTTGTTCAGTTGGTGGAGAAAATATTTGTTTGACCCTATGATTACATTTGTTTAAATAATGAAGGCGTTTAGTTCGTATAATGATAATTATTAGTTGCACAAAAATGTAAAGATTGAATAAAAGGATTTGGAGGTTGGCTAGTAAAAGTTTTTTTTGAATTTTCTATAACTCTAAACCCGTTTGGGCGCTTTCCTTGTAGCAATTTTATTTGATTTGTGCAAAGTGACGTTCACATAAAACCGAAACCCAAATTGACCCATTGTTTATGTAAAATGATAGATTGTTAGTAAGACGTCGTATATATTTTTTGATCCGTTAATGAATCGACGGTTGTTTGTAAAGTTTAGATAACGAAAATTTTTTAATGTCATATAACGATGGACTTAAATTCTAAACAAAGCTTCTTTGTACACAACATTAGTAGTTGATTTTGCGTACTTCCCTTCTTCATCACAACATAAAATCTTCAACCCTTTTTTGCTTTTGACTCTTGAAACAGCTACGTACAGTTGCCCGTGTGAATAAACCGGCCGTTGTAGAAACAATCCAACTTGTGTTAATGTTTGTCCTTGACTTTTATTTATGGTCATTGCAAAACACAATGCGACCGGGAATTGTCTACGATTTAATTTAAACGGCATCTTATTATCAGAAGGACTTAACACCATCCTTGGGATTGCGCAAATTGTACCTACATTACCGCCTGATATAATCTTGGCTTCTATTATGTTGACGCCCATCCTCAGCACTTGAAGCCTTGTTCCGTTGCATAATCCCGCTGTTTGATCTATGTTTCTCATACACATAATTGGAGCTCCTATTTTAAATGTTATAGAATGGTGTGGAAGGCCTGGAATTCGAATGCTATTTAGGAACTCAGTTGTGTAAAGTGACTCGTCAAATTCGCATCCATATCGATAATACCAACTGAGTCATAGCTGTCGTACGTGTTTGATTCTCCTGGAAGTTTTTGCAGCATTCGATCGTTGATCATATCCACAAGCTCATAAGTCGGTGCGAGGATTGCTTTTTCTTCGAAGAATTTTGGTCTGTAGAGGTTTTGGACCAAATCCGGGTATGTTTGTTCGATAATTGTAGCGATATGGTTGTTCGAATCTGGTATCAACATATCATCAGGGAATTCAACCTTCGCTTCTCCGTCGTTCTTTCCACCGACTGTACCGTTTCCTATGCTTAATATCCAGTCCGGAAAGTCTTGTATTTCTTTTCTTTCAGAGTTACTTGATCCTGTTCCAAGCCTGATGTTTATAGTCAGCCGCATGACTTTGCAATGTTGCCACAAATATGAAGCGTTGATCGACGCATGAACGACATCATGTCGGCTTCCGTTTGTAACCACTGGCAATATTTGGCGGAAGTCTCCGCCAAAGAGAACCACTTTACCTCCAAATACTTTTTCTGATTGTTCGAATGTGGACGTCCGACATATGTCTCTTAGTGTCCTATCGAATGCCTCATAACAGTGTCTGTGTGTCATAGGAGCCTCATCCCATATTATGAGTTTACACATTCTTAGCTATTCGGCTAGGTCACTGTCCGCTGGAATATGACATACTGAATCTTCCACTACGTTTATAGGGATTGCGAATCGAGAATGTGCGGTTCTTCCGCCTTCTAACAAAAGTGATGCGATGCCGCTTGATGCAACGTTAATGACTATTTCGCCTTTTGATCTTAATGCGGCGGATAATGTTTTGTATAGGTATGTTTTACCGGTCCCACCATATCCGTATACAAAGTACATTCCTCCTTTTTCATTGGTAACAGCGTCCATTACTGTTCGGTATATGCCTTTTTGTTCGTGTGTCAATGTCTTGTAAAGCGTTCCGTGCTGTATTCTCAATTCGTCTTTGTTGTATTTCAGCTCATCATACACCAATCTGTTGTAGTTGCCCATTGTTAACATCTCGTTAGGGTATGGCATGTTTGGTATATTTTTTAAGCTGTTGTTGTTACAAAGTAGCATGTGCTCAATATATGTTAGACATATATTCTTCCTCTCAATGTCTATAAGCTCCAAGTCTGCAAATGAAAACAAATGGGTTGGTTATGTAAGTTTTGTTTATTTTAATTTTTTTATTCAACGTATTTCTGCATGTTACACAGTATATCAATTTGTATTGCACTTAGAAGATAGGCAATCATTTCACCTATTTTTTCCTACCATTATATTTTCTTTTAATTAATACATAGTTTTATTTTATGTTTCTCATAAATCATTAATCTCCTACCTAAATTTTTCTCCGACCGATTTTCCGGCTATCAATCAAGGTATTTTGCGATTTTTTTCCTAACCCGTTATAGTCAGTAATTTTTTTGGATTTATACACTTGTACTGTTGTTGGTTTATTAGTATGTTTTAATTTCGCCAACGATTTGTTGTTTTACCTTTCCGGTTTGAATAGTGGTTGTTAGTTAAGTTTTTTTTAAAAAGATAATAAGTGGGGTATTATGTTTACAAATTGTTTGTTATTTGATTGTTATGTTTCATTGTTGTTTGGTTTTATATTTTAAAAACTCCTAATTTTTGTAATGATTAAAACTGTACATGTGTTTGCAGGTGATGTTTATGATTTGGTTTTATTGGGTGAAAAGTGTTTGATATAATAATGTTTTGAATACAAATAGTTTGTTTTGTTTTGATGTTGTACTATGTGGTGGGTGTTGGTAATTTAATTGTTTTTTGTTGAAGTATGGTTTTCTTTGCATCTGGTTTTTGAACTTATGTTATTGTTTCTATAATATTTTTGGCCAACTGATTTTATGTTTTTTGGGAGTTTGTGGTTGTATAGCTTTGTGTTTGTCACTTGTTTTGTGTAGATGATGTGATCATTGTTGGTTTACATACTTTAGAAGCTTAAGTAGTGTCCTGTTCTACATGTTTAATATTTAGTTTGACTTGTTATTTGACTTTTGTTTTGGTTTTTTTTTGTAATCTGATATATGAATTGGAATAGTCATTTTGATTTTATACTTTTGACAGAGTTGTCGTTAGGTAAGTACCTGTATGAGGTATATGTTGTTGTGTTTAGATAAGCATAATGGTGAGAAGACACATTTTAATAAGTCACGTGTTAAACGCTGTGTATAAAGTTGATGTTAAAAATGTGGTGAAATTGAAAATACAGATTTTTTATGAGTTTGTTTGTTTATGATTAATTGTAAATATTTGGTTGTTGTAAAGTCATATTTACGTCTTGTAATTTTGGTTGTATGACGTTTGGTTATGTTGGTTTAACTTATATGTTTTCAAATTGATAGGAAAATGGCCATTGAGTTTGTTGCAATGCTGGATGTTTTTACTTTTCCTGATTCTCAGGTATTCATTGTTTTATTAGCACGTTTGGATTGATTATGGTATGCTCTTGTATGTTTAATAATTTGATTAATATACGTGGTTTTTTGTTTTGCAGGTCCTTCCGTTTGTTTATAATTTTGAGGGTTATAATGGTAGTGACCACGTTTATATTGTCAGCTCGGATGGTTATCGTTTCAGAGTGATGTTGAAGAAAGCACGTTATGGACAATGGTACTTGTGTGGCGAAAAATGGAGGGAGTTTTGCAACCGATACCTTGATGAGGAGGTTGAAGTTTTACACTTTGTGGAGGAAGGGAACGATTGCTTTTACGTGACTGGCTACTATGGCAACGGCAACGAAGCTTATGGTTATGAAGGGTCATTTGCTTCGTTTAATAGGTTTAAGATTACTGTGTTGCCGTATCCGCACGTGCTTCAGGTCGTGTAGTTTAATGCTATTTGTTTGTTTTAAATTTTTTAAAACATAATGTTTTTGTATGTTGTTGTGTCTTAAAATTATACGATTTTCATTAACGTTTGTTTTTTTGGCTTTTTTCAGACAATCCCGGGTGAGATCATGTTGGGATTAGGAGAGGAGGATGAAATAAGAGTTGTTGTAAATGGTTTTTCTTTTGGGTGTAATGTGCGACGTCAAACCGGAAGTAATGACTATCAGTTGGTTGCTGATTCATTTAGCGCGATGATTGAAGCAATAGGACTTGAACCCGGAACATTATGTGTGGCGACAAAAAACAGGGGACGGAGATTCTGGTTTGATGCTTTCAGTGACGATGGGAGTGTTATTACTGACCCTGTTTTCAAAGGAGCAGCCACGTTAAGAAGGCAGCAGCTTCAGTTGACGGGTGATGAAAGGCGTTTAGTTGAGTTGGTTATATATTTTTCAGACAAATATTTTTACAGTTGTTTGCGTAATTCTTTTAGGATGTAGTGCTTCTAAATTTGTTTTTTGTAGATGATGATAAGATGAAACATGTTTGCTACTGGCCGTTCCACATGGATCACTTTGGAGAAGGTCACAGGAGCTTTTATAAGAGTTACGTGCATATTCAAGCTAAAAGCATATTGGTATTTGGGGTTTTTACTTTTCGATGCAATTTGTATGTTTTAAAATCTGTGGCATTTGTATTTGTTTTAACTGTAATTTTGTCCCAGGCCATTCCTGCGTCATTCCAAGTGAACAACCCTATGCACATCTACAACAGGACTTTGATCATACACCAAGAATACAGGGACGAATTCCGAGTACGTATGGATTTTCACCCAGAAAATCCTACCAGGACTAACCATGTAAATGTGTTTGGGAGGTGGAAGCTGTTAGCGGAGTCATGTCGGTTCCCGTACTCGAAGCTGATCAGGTTTAAGTATGCTGGAAATGGTTATACGGTGGATGCTCCAGAAGGTGAAAACCCTGAATATCCGATCTTCCATATCTGCTGAAAGACAGAGTCTTTGTTGTTGGTGTTAAGGGTGGAAGATGCACAAAGTATTTTGCGTTTTGGTTGTTGGTTCATAGATGATGTCGTATGGTTTAGTTGTTTAAGTGTGTGGCAGAATATTTCAGAAAGGTGTAGATATGTATTTGAATATTTGGTTATGTATTTATGTTTAAACAGTCTGTTTGGATGTATGTTGCTGTTTGTAGGTTGTGTAATATGTAAGTATGGATGTGAATTAGGAAGACTATGTTTCTGGTTCTGTAAGATATTGTAATGTTATATTATTATGACGTGTTATTCTATTTTGTGTTTGTATGGTTTATTTTGTGTTTTAAATGAATTTTACACATTATTTTCCCCTAGACGCTGTGTTTTTAAAATTGTGAGTGCATCATATGTTTGGTTGTATATTTGTATGTGTAATGACATTATATTTTATTATTATTTTGTTTGGGTTGCGTAGGTTTGATTGTATTTTTGTTATTCAAAAGTTGTTTGTTTATTGGTTATCGTATTATGTATATGTCACTTGAGATGTACATGGTTTGTGTTTTGATACGGCAGAGTTGGTTTGAGCGTATACCGTTTTCAGTTCTGGAGGTTCAGGTTTGTTTTCTTTGAGTCGTATATTTTATTATTCTGTGTCAGTATTGTGTATTTTTACAATTGTATTTTTGACTTTTATTGTTTCTTTGCAGGGAATTGGAGCATGCGGGCGTCTGTGTAGTTTGTTGTTCAGACGACTAAATTATTCAGTAAGCTGGGATTATCTTCCGGGACGTATTATCTGCTGGATGTGTTTGCATTTTTGTGTAAGTATTATATTTGTTTTTTCATATTTTTGATCGAATTACTACTTGAGTGTTAGCCATATGTTTTTTTACATTTGTATCTGTTATCCATTTTTAGATTTGGTTGGTAAAAGACATAAGTAGTGTTTCAGTGATGTTGGTGCGGAGTGTTAAGGTTAAGATGTATTTGTTTTGGTTATGTTTAAGTAGAAGGTCGTGGTTGTTATCATACCTGGGTCATTCCTTTTCTTACGCTCGATATATATAAGGTATTCTGCCATTTTTTCCCATGTTTTTTCGTAAACAATCTCTGGCCTAGACATGCTGTCCGTCATAAGTAGCATCACATAAAAAGACCGCAAGTAATTTCCTGTTACCCAATGGCTGGCTTCCATCAAACCGTCTATATATTCCTTGTCATCTTCCAACAGACCGCGTGCTTGACAGGCCTCTTTATATGTTGGGTAAACAACACCATCGTACTCCTTAAAATCCTTCCAATCTGTTGCTCCCCGAACCTCGTTTAGCAATACTCTTAAGTAGAACATTTCTCTGAAAGAAGGTGGCACATGATGTACGCGTCCAATACATGTGCCTTTTTGCCTTGGAACCCAGATCCTTTCTTCTTGCTTCCATACATAATGTTCTGGAAACTCATGGTAAAGAAGTTTCTGAGCTATTGTGTCGGTTTTGTTTCGTTCCATCCACGCAACAAACTTTGTTTCATTCACAGAAGCCTTTTCCAATGCAAAATCAATGCTTTCTGTTGCCTCAAATATAACAGATTGCTCTCCTTGTAAGTGAAACGGTAATCTTTCTACAGGTAGGAACCTGTAGTGTATGTCAAACCCATAGATCCTCCACGCTGCTTCGCACGCCGACAGATATCTACAGTCGTAATAATCTTTGATTTCATCGACATCTTCATCTTCAATTGCCATTGTTGCTCTGTCTGGTCCCTTGTTAATATATTTGAATAGATATTTTATGGAACCAACTTGGTTGCACCACTCTACGTTTATATGTGATTGAAAACGCCGCAGTAAGCCTGGATTGTACGGTACAACATATCCATTATGCAAATCGATCCCGCTCTTTTTTATTGTCGTACTGTCATTTCTTCTTTTATAAATTGCATATCCAGACTCATCAATGAAGGTTTTATCATTAAACTCCTTTGGGAATTTTTTGGTGCATTTGTTCTTTACCGTGCACGGACAGGTCGGTCTATCTGGACCACATGGTCCGTGGATCATGTGTTCGGTAACAATTTTATAAAGTTCTGGATCTTCATTTTTTTCCGGTATCTCAGATGAAATAAACCGATCTATTTGTGCTGGATATTTAATTTTTTATTCTTCTTCCAGAAATAGCAAAATGTGAGCATGAGGGAGTCCTCTCTTTTGAAATTCGATGGTGTAGACAGCTGCGTGAATAACATAATGTCAGTAATTATTTTGAAATTGATTGTTGTAGACAGCTGCGGGAGTAACACAATTTAACTGATAGTAGGTAATGTAGCATTAATTACATTGCTTGTTTGTTTTTTTAAGAAATTTTATAAATGTAAGAACCTGCTTTCAGCCGACCAAAGTAATGTTTGTCTTTGAATTCTCTCATCATGGTGTCTAGCTTTTGCTTAAAAACACGTGTTATGACATCCGGCCTGTCTTCAGATTTCAATCCTTTTTCAGCAAGAAAACGTTCAATCTCTGGCCAATTTGGGTTGCATGTGAATGTTATGAACAGATCCGGATATCCATAAACCTTGCAAATTGTCATTGCGTCTAGGAAATTCTGCATCATATATCTTGGGCTTCCTGTGAAAGATGATGGCAACACAACTTTTTTCCCCCTCAACTTAACTCCAGAATTTTCATCTTCGGATAATTTTGCTAATTTGGATTATGTTTCGCACCTTAGATCTTTTTGCTGGTTTTTGATGTATGACATCCTTTCAGATTCGACCATCGTGTATGCGTCTACAATAAACTGTTGACATAGCCTCCGTGCATTCAAAACCATTGAGAAAGTACCTGGTCTTTCTTGCAATCGGTATGCAAAATATTCCTTCATTGTAACTATTGTTTTTTTATTTGTTGTTGTTCTGTTAGTGATACCAAAGTGGTAAATGTATGTTCGATAACCATCTTCAGTGTACGGAAACAACAATGGGTATTGGAGTGCAAGATATGATGGATGTAGCTCACTTATTCGTTTGAGGCCACCTTCTTTCATGTGCAAGATGATGTCTCTTTGATTTGTTGAAGAGTCAAAGTCTCCTACAATTAGTGCTGCCACCTCTGTAGCTGTTGGAAGGTTGTAATTTCTTCCGTCACGCTCTCTAGTGCCAATAAGTCGTAATTTGAAGTTATTTTGTTCACTTGCTTTTTGAAAACGTTCTCCAGCCATGCGGAAATGACGCACCAATGGGTTAATACCATCTAGCAGGTCTCGTAGATCAACTATTAGTTGGTGGTCGAGCATATGGTTGGTTGAGGACTTCTCTTTGTATTTGCTGTAATGCACATTTAAAATAACCATAATATAATAAGAATTTATTATAACGTTAAATAAAATATTTTATTGAATATGTATGAAATAATTCGATACAAAAACATGTCAAGTGATTCCTACATACCTCACACCGTTAATCCTATTTTGTATCTCATTTTCTGGATCATAAATATATTGTTGGGCAAACGTTGGTGGCTTTCCTTGCTTAGGTAACAAAGTACCTATTTGATGGTAATTTTGCCATTGTATCCTATAGCAATATGGTCCTCGACCATCAGTGACTGACATGTCTTGTTTGGCGCCCATCGAGGTGAATGAGAACATTGCGTTATATCGCCGGATATTCTCAATGAATGTTGCGCTTTTTGGATGGTCACCGTTAAGAAGATCCATCATCAACTTTGGTGGTGTCTGCACTTCATCTCTTAATGTTACTTTTCCTCTGCTACAACACAGCGAATAGGAATCAGATGTTGAATGTGTGTTGCCTATCATACACTCAGCATGCCATAATAGTGCGCTACATGATGCACATCGGAAAGTTGCATCTCCGTGATCTATGTAATCTGACAATAAGAGATATTAAAAAAAATAACATTAGTATAAAATATGTTTAAACAATGTTACTATGTTTGTTGCAATTAAAAATAGAGTTTTAGTACCGTTTGAAATTCCAGCGAATGAATCTCTCTGTATGACACGTTCAGTATTTATGTTTGTCTCACTCAACACTTGTTGATGAGATGTTTTTTGTCTTACAACTTTGGTTTTGTCTTTTAGTCTTTGTGACTTGCGCTTTGACGAATATCTAACCGGTTGATCATCTTCTGGATACGTTGATGTTTGAATTGTTGCTGCACATTAAAAGTTTTTTTAATTTGTGTTTTTTGTTTAAAATTTTTATAATTGTTTGCGGATACTTTTACATAATATACACCTGATTGGTTTTCTTTTTTGGTGGCCGTCCCCTTGGTCGAGGTGTTGTAGTGACTTCTTCGTTTGTTGTACCTGCATTTGTTGGTCAATGTTATTAACAATATACAATATTCTTAAACTTTTTCAATGTTATTAAAAAATGGAATTTACTTACCTGCTTTTGGTTTTTTCGTTGGAGGCGTGTCAATATTAACAGGAAGTATCTCATCGTTGTTACCTGACATAAGTATAATGAATTAATTTTTAAACATATATTTTTTGTGTAAATACATGGAATAATTAAATTGTGAATTTGTTTATGTTTGTTTACTTACTTGAAGGAACAGAGTATGATGTCTCTTTGTTAAGCTTTCTCCCAGGTCTTCGAATTAGTAGATCATTACTGTCAACTGTTATATTTGAGCATTTAGTTTGTGTAATTTGTGCACTTTTGTAAACAGACGTATTTATTTTGCAATATCAGTGTACCTGGTTGGTTTGGATAGAATGATGGTTGTAGCGTTGAAAGTGGTCCGTTGGTTGTATGTTTAGATTTTGGTGATTGATCCTCAGAGTCACTTTCAGGTAACGATGATGATGTAGAAGATGATGTATGTTTGTTTGTCTTTCTACCTGTTCTTTGAATTGTTATAGCATTAATGCGTCCTGTTATATGTTTAAAATTAGTTGCTGTGTTTTATGCAGTTATGTAAGTGGATATATTTAGTTTACAGTATAAGCGTACCTTGTTTGTTTGGATTCTCAGAGACACTTGCAGGTAACAATGATGAAGTAGAAGATGATGTATGTTTGTTTGTCTTTCTACCTGGTGTTTGAATTCTTATATCATTACTGGGTCCTGTTATATGTTTAAAATTAGTTGCTGTGTTTTCTGCAGTTATGTAAGTGGATATATTTAGTTTACAATATAAGCGTACCTTGTTTGTTTGGATTCTCAGAGACACTTGCAGGTAACGATGATGAAGTAGAAGATGATGTATGTTTGTTTGACTTTCTACCTGGTCTTTGAATTCTTATATCATTACTGCGTCCTGTTATATGTTTAAAATTACTTGCTGTGTTTTCTGCAGTTATGTAAGCGGATATATTTATTTTACAATATACGCGTACCTTGTTTGTTTTCATTCTGTGGAGGCGTTGCTGTTGATTGTGTTGCGGTAGTTGTTTGTTTTGTTCCTGGTGGTTGATCCTCAGAGACATTTGTGGTTTCAGATAAAGAATAATAATATGATGTATGTTTGTTAGTCTTTCGACCTGCTCTACGAATTTCTTCATAATTACACACCACTGTTATAAGTAAACAATTAGTTATTGTGTTTTCCACAGTTAACAAAACTATTTTTTTTAAATATCAGTGTACCTGGTTCTTTTGGATACGCTCGAGGCCGTCCTTGTGGTTTTGCTGATATCGTTGTATCTTTTGTTACTGGTAGTTGTTCCTCATACATACTTGCAGGTTCATATTCCTCCATTCTTTTAGTTTTAAATGTTGCTCATATGCTGTACAGAATTTTATTTTTGTCGCTGTTTATATTTAATGGATAAGTGATATTAATTTTGTATGATAATCTTTTGTTAAATTTGTTTTTTAAAAAAATTCTGAATAAGATAACAATATAAAGTAACAAAATAATTACTTATAATAGATAATTATAATTTTTAATCTATTCATTATCATAATTGGATATATAATAATTTTTTGTACTTTATATGACTAAATAATAGATTTGCATTAGCGTTTGTCATGGAAAAAACCAAGAACATCGATTTCTTCACGTGTAGGTTTTGAAATAACTAAAGACACTAAACACATTGTTTTTCAGAATATCAATTTTTTTAACCAAGCTACTTAATCAAAAGTAATATCGTATAGTATAGTGGTTTTTAAAATTATTTTTGTTTGTGTGTTAGTTTGAGGTTTTTGCAAATCAATTTTTGATTACCAAAACTATTATAGGTTTGCAAATAATTATTTCAATTTTAATTTACGAAAACAAAATGTACTGAAAATGTTTGTTTGTGTTCCTTAATAAAAAAACAACAAAAACACATAGACTTGCAGAATGGTATTAACTTTTTGAAGTATGTAATTCTTCATAATATAAATAATCAAAAACATGATAAGAAAAGTGAAATTTTATTATTAACCAAACATTATTTGTGACAGTTGATTCTTGTATCAAAAGAATCAACTTTAATTATTCAAAAACCAAAATCCTAAAGAAACATAAAACTTGTAGAATGTTGGTATGTAATCTCAAAAATCATCATCGGTGTTGGACTCATCAGTTGTTTCATAGTCCATAGATGTGTCGTTTATGAAGCTGTCATCATAGTCTCTACTGGATAATGATCTTTTACTGTATGCATCCGAATCAACTTCCCAAGCTTCATCATCGAAATAGCTGTTATAGGCATGTTCACCATTAACCATTCCATCAACATTAACCATATCAGGCCACATGTCTTTGTTAATGTTTTCATTACATTCAAGGGTTTCTTTGTGGCCTTCATCTATCGCTGTGTAATTTGAGTCACCTGCAAATTGAACATATCATAAAACATCAGCATGATTATACGCTATATAATTTGTGTTTAAGTTACAATTATTCATTAGTTTTTCAATTAAACGAAACCTGTGAAAGAATCTTCTTTGATATCTTCATCTAGGATAGTATATTTGGGTTTGTTGTTATCTAAATCATAAAAAGGGTCATCAAGATCATTGATGTTAACCCAAACACCATCTTCAGTATCGCTTCTGTTGCTAACGTATTCGTCATCTGTGTCTTCATCACATAGCATATACTTGCGGTCTTTCTCAACATTATAGCCTTCACTTCTTTTTGTTCACTTAAACTTGATTGGTGTTTCATCATCAGATTCCTAGTGTGAAAAAAAAATATTATCTACATGATTATTGAACAAATATGTGTGTTTTTTGTCTTTAAAAACATAAATTTGTTTGTCAAACAAATACCATTGTGTCAGCAAATTGTGTCGTGTTCAAATAGTTTTTATTTTTTTGTGTGTGTTGATGTCATTATCAGCAAATTTCAAGCCATTATGAACCTTGTTGCCATTATTCTGATTGCTGTTGTTTCTTTGTCTTTTTCCTAACGCTGGAGAAGGTTGCAAACATGTCGCAAATTAAATTTGTTTGTCTTTATAAATTTTGTTCAATAACTTACAGAGCATAGTCTTTGTACATCTTCATCATCTGATAAAACAATTGTTTTTGTGTCCACCATCGATAAATCAGTAGGTGCAGCCTGCAATTATTTATAATTGTTTCAGTATTATTGTTTAAGGTATTACATAAGATACATCTAAAATTTGTAAATCATACCTCATCATCATCTGATATAAGTATTACAGAGATGTCGTTGTCTTGAACATGGAAAGAGGTAACCTCTGTTTGTGCTTTTTTAAAAGATACACCAATTTTTTTTTTCATTATTCTGCAAAAAAATAGCGGGTGTAGGTTGCGATTATGTTTAAGTATTACATATATTATTTGTATTCATTACAAAGTATACAACTTTAAATTATAAATCTTACCTCCTCATCATCTGAGATCATAATAGCTGAGATGTTCTGCTGGTTATTGTGTGAAGATGTTGCAGGGTTATGTGTTGAATTTCCACTTGCCATTATCTGTTTTTTCAGAACTCACGTATTCAATATTTAGTTTGTCAAGTGTAATCTTAGGCTTTATTTATAGCCTCTTAAGATAAACTTTACTTAGTAAGCAATTCGTTTCCTAATATAGTTGCTGTAAAATTAAAGATTATCTTAATATTCTGTTTATATATTAGGAATGAAGATAAACATTATATATATATATATATATATATAGGGAAGGGTTATTTTCAGAACCAAATAAATTGCGAGAACTGCGAGAACCAACATCAACCAATCAGATTTTTTCTTATATTAATTTTTATTATTTAATTCAAAAGGGTATAATGGTAAAATTACTTTTTTTTATATTTGATTTTTTTTAATACAAAAAACGCTTTTTTGTTCCCGTAATTTTAGGGTTTTTTTTTTTTTTTTTTTTTTTTTTTTTTTTTTTTTTTTAACATTGTGTGCACATGTGTTTTGCATTATGTGATAATTGTATTTTTTTGTTTATGCATAAGTTTTTTTTTACATGTGTTTTTTTTTACATGCGTTTTTTTTAACATTGTGTGCACATGTGTTTTACATTGTGTACACATGTGTTTTGCACATATATCTTTAAAAAATATTACATAAATATAAATACAAACAACAAAACTTTATTATTAGATTTATGCAATTTCAAATTTTACAAATTGTCTTACTCTAGTTATATGAGATTCAGCTTTATCACAAACGTCATCATGTTTACACTTGTATTCAATTTTATTACAAATATATGAAGCGTGCACATGTGGTTAATACAATATCTTTAACGGTTAGTTCATCTTTTAGGCGTGCACATGTATTCCTCGCCTGGTTCAAGAACCCATGAAATCTGCCCATGTGTTTTTAATCCTTGTACACATATTAACTGATACAAGTCTGTGTTTTTATCGTCTCGCTCATATTAACTGATACAAGTCTGTGCTAACAGCCACAACGTCAAGTAACCTGCAACCATAAAACACATATGCACACTCTTTTAGAAATTTTATACCAACAGTAAAACACATATGCATCACTAAACTTATTTTATATTAACTTTGAAACAAATATGCATCATTACACTAATTTTAAATTAAGTGTGAAACACACATATGCACACACTTTTCAGCCATAAAACACATATGCGCCTTTTTAATTGATTATTTACCTTGTCATAAACACGTATGCACCATTCTTCAAAACACGTATGCACCATTACTCGCCATAAGACACATATGCACTCCTTTAATTGATTTTATATCACCCATAAGACACATATGCACCATTTCATTTATATGATATTAACCTTGAAACACGTATGTACAACCTTATCAAATTCACCAAAAACATTAAAAACACATATGCACAATCAATAAAAAAAAGAATTGTCATTCATAACTCATGTAAATAATAACTCGTCACTTCACATACTATCATTTGCTAATCTTATATTTTTTTCTATCTGCTATAATTAATGAGATACATTAGTCTCTTATCATTTGCTAATCTTATCATAGCTGTTATTAGTAACATACGAAGTTGATCAAATTTTTGTACTATATAAATGAAAAACCAAAAGATAAAGTAACCTTAGTTAACTAGTTTACAAGCGCAGCATCAAAAAAAAGTCGAACACGGTCAATCGACAGAAGATAATTCTTTCATTATTAAAATATACTATATTGATAACACAATTCATCCTACCTTGCATCACGATAGTACAACAATATTGATAACACAATTCATCAACAACCTACTCAAACCTATCCGCTAATAGAACCCGTCCTGAGCACTATAGACAAACTAAGTAACTATACAACACTAAGGCTACGACAGCTAGATACTAACACCTACCATCAATGATATACTCAATCTCTAAAAACTAACTTACCTACAATACCACAAGTCTACAACAATATGTACTATCTACAACACAATTCATAAACATCAGAATTAAAACATGACAATAGCGAATTGGAAGCGAGACATACCCCAAGCAACGTACACTCCTCACTAGTAGCACTCGCTTGATTCACTTGACACTCGATACCTAATCATAACACAATAAATTAAATTAAAAAAAAAGAGGTAGTAGTAGTAGTAGAAGTAGAAGTACTTTGTGATTTCTACAAATCGCACAGTTATCAACCACAATATCTGCAAAATCAAAGTCATTAGAGTGACGTCATCGTCAATTTTTATAAAAAATAAAATTTATAAAAAAGTTTAAAAACTCACCCAGGCCCAAAGAGAAACAGCGTTCCACATTTGTATGTTTTTTTTTTTCAAATCGAAACAACAATCTTTAAAACAAAATTGATGGCTTGACTTTTTCAAATTGATTTTTTTAGTCGAAATCCATATCGAAAAACAGATATCCAGTTTTAGATCGAAAGTCTTATCACTTCAAAAACACATATTACAGATCGTAACCGAATCTTAAAGATCGTAACCGCCACCGTTTTCGAGAAGATAAATTAAGCAATCCTCACCGTTTTAAATATTTGATTTAAAAAAAAGGGTCACTATCTTGAGTAGTTTTTTAACACAAATTATGAAAAAAAGAATGTGCTGACATTTAAAGATAATAAAGAACTTACTCAATATTAAAAGGGGGAAATGAAACCGTCGTCGCCGTCGTTAAAGTGGTGGCCGGATGTGTTTGTTTTTAGCATGACAAATCATGACAAATCAACAAACAAATCTTAGCATTCGACTATGTACTGAAAAAACCCGAGATAAGAGAGGATGGAGATGGGTAGAGGGGCGGTGGTTTTTAGCATGAGGGAGAGGTGTAGGGGAGGCAGTTTTTAGGTTAGTGTTATCAGAGGAAGAGAACACATTTGTGAAAAGAATGAAACAATAGGTTTTGGGAAACGGTTGTGATAAGATCCTATTTTCGTGGGATAATTAAATTCCCATATTACCCCTCATTTATTTTTTTCATTCAAATTAAATTGTGTATATTTTCCAAAAAGCCATTTCGCATTGACATATGTACATTATGCATTATTAAGAGTAAAATGGTGGTTCTCGCAGTTCTCGCAATTTATTTGGTTCTTACAATAACTCTACACTATATATATATATATATATATATATATATATATATATATATATATTTTAATTTTCTATATTATTTTCGTTTTTATTAATTACATTTAAATATAAAACATATGTAATTATATTGTTAATTGTCTAATGTGAACTGTGTTCAAAAAGTTTTACAAAAATAATAATTGTTAATTTGTAAATTCAGGTGATGTCTTTTACATTTGCTTATGTAATTTTTTTATACTTTAATTTGAATATGTATTTATCATATGTTGGATACTCAATTTCAAAATACTTTTATTCACAAACACTTTCAAGATCTGTTTCTCACTTACAAATGGATTTGTCAACGCTAATTTGCAATCAATTCTTATGTGTAGCAGAATATTGCTCTACAAACGTAATAAACAACTTTTTTTTGTTTATTTTTTTTATTGTATGCTTATTTGCAACAGTTATATCTATAGTCTTTTGATTGTAATTTCACATTCGTGGTTGCACGCTTTGCTTAGTCAGATTACATTGTTTTGTGTAAGTGGGAGTGCTGTTGATAATGGACAACTCTGTTTCATTTCTTTTATCAATAAATTAATGCTTTTGGATTTGTGAATGTATGTGTCTTTTTATTTGTTCCTAACAGAATTTACAAAAACATGGCGGACTTTCATTGCCTTGCTGAACTTGGATTGGCATGTCAAAACTACGTTTTGCAAGATCAGATGGTTTTGTTCTTTGAAAGGGAGGTTCTAGCTGCACGTGAATGGGAAAGCATGCTGCGTGGGCGTTGTTTTGAAATTGGAACGCGCGTGGCATATTTAGAAAACCTCATTCAAGAGGTTTTGCAGCAACGCGATAGCTTGGTTGTTCGTGATTCAGTTAGATTTTTGAGACATGTTCAGAATCACTTACGTTCTAATCAATATGCATTTCAGACTTTGTTACGTGAAGCCCATGTTGCAATACGTGATGTTGCTGGGTATATCAACAGTATTCGCTCTTTATGATGTTTCTTTATGTGTATTTTTTGGATGTCGTAATTGTTGTATTAGTTGTTCAAGTTAATGTTCCTTATGTTATTGTACTTCTTATATGTCGCAAATGTATCCGATTGATTTCCCTTTAATAAAACTTAGTTTTTGTTGTTGTTATCATTCGTCTATACAATTATTAACAATGAGCATACCTGCAACATCATCATAATCATGTAATAAGTGTAATTGTTTAAAATTTTTACACCAAAACAATTTGGCAACAATTGGGAAAAAGGGAGTTAGGGAATCCTTGGGAAATTAAGGCTTGAACCCAAAACCTCATTACACTTTTCCTGTTTACACACACAATCTCAACCATCATTGCCGTTGGGTCTTTTTTCCTTTAGTAATGCAACATTTAATAACGTAATTATTTTTTTTGGTTTAAGCTTATTTTGGTTATAAGCTCAACAGGACCTGAATGGAAGTTGGGATTTCAAAAAGTAGTATTTTTCCAAAAAAATTATCAAACAAAATTATTCTTAGATTACGTACGCATGGTATTTAAAAGTAATTTTCATACTTATGAGCGATATTTAGATCAACTTTCATGTTTTTTCCCGCAAGGTTTTTAAAAGTAAATTTCATACTTATGAGCGATATTTTAATCAACTTTCATGTTATTTCCATATATTGTGTTTGATTGGTTTGAAATTTTCAGTTTAAAACATATGACAAAGTAGTTTTCTAATATCATGTAAAGTCAATTGCAATTGAACAAACATATTTTTTTTGTATACTATGTCAACTTTTTAAATAATTTCGTATTTATCAATAAAAGATTAAATACCTACCATTAAATTCTATTTTGGATACAAAATCTTCTAAAAGATTGTATGCAACATATATTGGAATATAGTATCTACTCCCAACATAATTTTTTTTCCTTGTTCCATACTTCGAGGTATCCCTTCTTCATCTATCACTGTACAACCTTTTCATCATTTATACATACTCATTCATTCTTTCGCCATCAAGTGAAGTTGCAGATCTTCATTAGAAGTGTAAGTTTTTAGTCTTTCTTTATGAAAAATAAACCGTTTTTTGGCTTTAACATTGATCAAACATATATGGTGGTTGGAAAAATATGTTTAGAAAGTCATCGTAGGTTGCATGTGCTGTTTTTAGTTAGGGTGTATTGACAATAAAAATATGATTGTTAGATCAATGATGCGGAACACTTATGTTAGAATAGGTGTATATTAATTGTCATATATCATTCCAACTTACTATGCTTTGGTATAGACTTTTATCAAAGGTTTTAAGTGTTATAGTTACAAACTCTGATATGAGATTAAAATTGGTTGAACTTATATACTTTTTATCTTCTAAGGATATTAGATTAATGTTCATTAGATATTATTTTAGAATATGCCTTAAGCAAATATATTTAATTTTGATTGGAAGTATGGTTTCAAATAAAGGTTGATCAAAGATTGGATTTGTTGGTGTATATTAACATTATACGAAAAAATATATGATCTTAATTTGGTACTTTATAATTATTAACGTTGTTATGTAAATGATCCACTTTGATGAAAGTTTGTATTTCTAGGTGTTGGTATGGATTATATGACAGAAATTTTGTTTTTAATTTTGTAGTTTTTATTCACAAATTTTGTAATGTAAACAATCTTAAGTCCCTAATGATATAGTATTTGGTTTCACGTATATATTTTCTATGTATTAAGTTTGCTACATTAATGAAAAACAGATTGTATGTCAAAATAGGAATAAATATGATGTCATATATTTTGAATTGTTTTTATATACACTTTGAGCAAATGTTACATGTATTGTTGTTTAATGATACGTTTACAGAAGTATAATACTTTTGTATATAATAATACGTTTACTACATTTTATGTTTTTGGCGATTTTTAGGATGGATGATTATGTAAATGCTCTGTTTTATATCAATTAAAAACAGATGATATGTTACAATTGAAATAACTTTGATCTTATATAGTAACTATCGTTTTTAGATACACTTTGATCAAAGGTTACATGTATTGTTGTTAAGTCATATGTTTACAGAAGTATAATACGTTTGTATATAATAATACGTTTACTACATTTTATGTTTTTGGCAATTTTTAGGATGCACATTTATGTAAATGCTCTGTTTCATATGAATTAAAAACATATGTTATGTTACAATTGGAATAACTTTCATCTTATATAGTAATTATCGTCTTTAGATACACTTTGATCAAAGGATACATGTATTGTTGTTAAGTTATATGTTTACAAGAGTATAATATGTTTGTATATAATAATACGTTTACTACGTCTTATGTTTTTGGCGATTTTTAGAATGTACGTTTATGTAAATGCTCTTTTTTATATCATTTAAAAACAGATGTAATGTTTCAATTGGACTAACTTTGATCAAAGGTTACATGTGTTGTTGTTAAGTTATATGTTAACAGAACTATAATAACTTTTTATATATGTAAATGATCTGTTATTCATTTTTTATTTTATAAAAAAAATTTTTAAAAAATATAGTTGTTTGTGCAGGGAAGTATGTGTATCGAGTTTGTGATTCAGCAAGATGAAGAGCACTTTTCCGAGTTTCAAGTACTATAAACTTCATTCCACAAATCTGAGATATATAATTTGGTGTTTTGTTAATAAACATTTTAAATTTGTTTTTATTTATTTTTGTTTTAGATATTACCTGAAGTTTACAACTTAGAAGCGTACCATGGGAATATTGACATATACATCATTTCACCTGATGGATATCGTTTCAAGGTTGAGTTGGTTAGGCCTCGTGATGGACAATGGTATTTGACAGGTCCAAAATGGACAGATTTCTGCAACCAAAGCTTATCTTTAGATGTCCACTTGTTGCATTTCAATGAAGTAGGAGAGGATTGCTTTTATGTCACTGGATATTTACGTAATGGTAATGAAGTGGCTGGTTATGATGGACACAGGTCTACTTTTCCAAGGTTTAAAACTTATGTTCTTCCAGATCCTCGTTTGCCACATGTATTGAATACCGTAACAATACATTTTATTCTTTTTAAATAAAACTTACGGAAGTTGATACTATACATTATATTTACAATTTCAATTTTTTTTTGTTATACATTCCTGCAGACAATTCCAGCTGAGGTTCTTCCTGGGCTACAGGAACTCGATGTTGTTACTATCATAGCAAATCGTGAACATTACCCATGTCATGTTAAACGTGAAGAGGTATTGGTAAATACTGCTAGGTTTTGTTATCGATTGTTGGGTCAAACATGGAACACAATGGTCGACGATATAGGGCTGGAAGCCGGAACTGTCTGTGTGTTAACCAAGAACGTTGGAAATCAACTCTGGGTCGATGCTTTTCATGCTGATGGTACCATGATTACCCAGATACTATACAAAGGATCTCCTACATTAAGGAGGCAACAACATCAGCTGGAGTGGCATGAACAGAGTATGTATTTTATGTTTTAATTAACTAATTACATCTGTTTAATTAATAACATTCTTAACATATACTATACATACTTCTTATGTGTAGAAGATGATCGGATGAACCATATCTGCTATTGGCCATCTCACATGAACCATTTTGGAGAGTATGATAGGACCTTTTACAAACCATATGCAGACATTCAATGCTACAACAGATTGGTAAAGTTTGATTAATTTTTTTGTTTTAGAATTATTAATAATCAAAACAGTTGCTTATTACTACTTACAGTATGTAAACTTATAGGCAATTCCAGCTAAATTCCTTAGTACTCATCCAATGCATATGTATGATCGAGTCCTTATTATACACCGAGAATATCGACAGGAGATTAAAGTGCGCATGCAACCTCACAATGAAAATCCTGAAAGAAACAATCATGTCAATGTCTTTGGGAAGTGGAAGCAACTTGCCGCATTATGTGGATTTCCTTACACCAAGATTATTCGCTTCATGTATATATCCAATGGTGAAGATTTTGATGTTGAACATGGCCAAAACACACAATTTCCAATATTCCATATTTGCTAAAAATTATCATGGACGTATTTAAATGTTCCTCCGTATGGTTAAATATGTTTAAAACAAGCCACTTTATTTGGTATTTTGTGTTTTGTAATTAAGACATATGTTTGGTAATTATCATTAGGTATGTTGAACGAAGTTATGTTAAATATTAATTATGTGGTATTTACTTTCCTTTTATTATTAAGTGTGTAAAACAAACTATATGAATTATTAACTATATTTATTTTCTAATTAATAGTTCCACTATATTTTATTTGATTTGCCATGATTTTTAAAAATTCACATACATATAGCTAAATAAACAAATATTTCCTACAAATTTTTACAACAAATATGCTTCCTACAAATACACTATATATACACATATGTGCTTTTATTTTATTTATGTTTCCTACAATATTTTTTTTTTAATTTTTTTTTACGATTACAAAAAAGTATACTTTGTTGACTATAAAATATTATTTATGATATTATATTGTATCTTTTTCAAGTAGTTAAAACACATTAAAATTCACACACATAAACATAACCACACTTTGAATTAGATGTTACAACAAATTCATATTTTAGATTACATTACATTGTTACTGTGTATGTTATATGAAGTTGTAGATGTTGATTGTTGTTTAAAAGTTACCCAAATTGAAATCAATTACTTTTTGAGTAGAAAATAAAAGATCAGAAGTTAATTTTGCTGTTTATATACGCATATGTTTATAGTTATGAAGTTGCATGTTGCTTAATAGTTGGTTTAATAAAACGCCCAAATATAATTTAGGGTTAAGATTATGTTATATGATGAATGGATATGTTAATAGCCTTTTAAAACACAGTCATTTGTGTTTGTATAATCAAAAATATAACCAACATTCTTACTTCTTACTTACCTATAATTATATGTAGGATAATGCCTATGGAATTTATTGTTCGTATTAATCGGCAAGGATTTCCTGCAAAACAGGTTTTTATCTAAAACAATTCATGATATAAGTTAAATTTAATGTGTCTGTTTAAGCCTTTAAAAACATGTTTTGTGTTTCTATACAGTATCTTCCAGATGTGTTTACTGAAAAATGCTACACTGGTAACAATCATGTTTACTTGACAAGTAGAGAAAGAGTCAGGGTTAAAGTTGAAATACTCAAAGTTGGTTGAAATACTCAAAGTTGAAGTAGACACTCCTAAATGCAGCTTATTTGTTTATTAAATTAAAATGGATTTCTTGTGTTTCATAACATATTGAAACTAATAATTGCATGGTTGCATGTTTATTAAAATTCCAGAAGAACCATAAACATTTACAAAATGTAACGTAATACTTGTCCACTAATAAATGAAAACAAACGCAAATGTTTAAACTTAATACCAAATTAAAATTCATCCTATAATAACGTAAATAATAATATGTTTGCCAAAATCAAAAACTAAAACAATAGATTGTTGATCAATAAAAATAAAATAGATAGGATAAATAAGATGCATTGCATGCTCTATGCATCATTGTCTTCTATATCATTTGTTTGCATCTTTTTCTTTGCTTGAACATCTTCCTCATCAACACAATCATTCTCTGCTAACTCTTCTATTCCACGATTTCTTTTTTTCAAAACACCAACTGGATCAATCATAGTATCAACAACTTCTTCACCTACAACACCACTTGCATTCTTTGCAGATTTAGGAGTGTCTACTTCAGCATTCTGCAATGTACAACAATTACAAAGTCAGTTTGACTTTCTTTGTATAAAATAAACAATTGAAAAATGCATTTAATTAAAAATGTATAATACCTCCTCCATAATTCTCAGCAACTTTAAAATGATTTTCTACATTCTTTCCAACGCCTTCTAAATCACTTAAATCATATGTACCATCTTCAAAATCAACATGAGGAGTATCTATATCTTCTTCACCAATATCTGATTCGTCAATATCATGTTCATTATCATCTGAGACATTGTCAGAATTCAAACCAAAATCTTCTTTTTCAGAATCATCTTCCTCATTTTCAGAATCGTCTTCACCATTGCCAAACTCATCTACATTATCATCTAAACCACCTTCATTATTGTATAACACATCATTCGCATTGTCTGAAAAATCTTCCATATTGTATTCCTCATCTTCTACATCCTGTCATGTGTTACAATTCCAATTTATATTTATAACTATTATATACAATTTAAGTTTATAATAAAGAATGGACAATCATAAAGTAATTTAAAATGCTAATATACATACCTCTTCATCCAGGAAACCATTTTTGAAATACATGATTGTGTCAACATCATCAGTCACCTTTTCAGTTCGATAGATATGACTGTTGTTGCTGTGGTTAAATTCAGAATACTTAATTTTAAATATATATTGTTTCCCAATAATCTGGTTAATTTCATCTGGGAAGTATTCTTCAGGGTCCATGCCTTGTTTCCCCATAATTTGCCATGCAGACAAATTAATCATCTTATGTACACTGTTATCAAATAAGACCACCTGTGCGGTTCCACTATCATCAACAATACGCATAATGATCTTGCACCTAAAACCAACAAATAATAAAGTTTTGGTATTTCAATAATTAATCATAATTTTATATATTCAAATAATAATTCAAACACAATGTTATTAATACCTCGATGCAACAACATACGTTTCACCGTGTTTCTTACAGAACCACACTTGCTTCTTGTTTCGACTATTCATTCCACCTTTTGAAGAAACTGTTGTTACTCTTGTGTTACATGCTTTACACGCTGTATACGTCCAACCATTTTCATATTGGATGCTATGCACAGTAGCATAAACAACACAACATGTATCCTGCATTTTCCATGGTTTTTATTTATCATATTCAAATACTATAATATGACATATGTATTATGCTTTTTCATAATTAAATAAATGAAACAAAATACTCTTATCTTACCGGTTCAATACTTCGGATCATACCAACAAACCTCTTTACACAACCATGCATAAATTCTGCAGGTGTAACAACAACTTTCTCTTGATTGTGCAACTGGATCTTGAATTCATTTGCATTAGATCCTTCTTGTGATTCATACCTTGTATGTTTCAAAAATATATTACATACAGACTTAAAGTTAAATTCGTATTTATATGACAACAAAAATAGTATAATTATTGTAAAAACCTTTTCCGGAATAGCAATAACGGCGGAATCTTCCTGTTAATAAAAATCCTACTTCCAAATAACGCATTATGCACAGCTGGTTTATCTAATTTTGTACAAACAACACAAAAACAAAAAAACAAACAAAAAAAATATTATATTAACAAAAAGCATACTATTTAACTGTCTTGCAAAATATTTATAAATAAATTCAAAAAAACTTACTGTCCCAATATTTGACCTTCCCAAGCATAAAAAAGATGTCTATATGGCCAATTTCTTCCAACCTGTTTTCATAATCATTCCACATTAACGCCCAATTATCCCAAAAAGTGCACTCAAGCCTGTAGGATCTGCATAATATGATATAAATAAATACATTTACATTGTAAAATTGTATAGAATATAACTATCATATTAAAGTTTTAATTTACTCGGCATCTTCAATAACAATTGTTCTGCGGATTTTTGGACCACCATGGTTGTTCACACCTACTATTTTCCCAATAGCAACCACTGTTCCAATCACATATGTTCAATAACATAGCTTAATGTTTTTGTATTTACAATACTAAATAGGAATAAATATTATAAGTAGGTGTCAATGAAATCCATACCAACACAATCATGATCATGATACTCATTCACTGGGTCTAATATACGGGAAAATGGCTTATATATAAAGCCAATGACATTATCATTTATTTGTTCAACACGCGTAACATTAGTCCCTTTGAAAAAAGATATTTTCCATCTGTTTGGTAACAATGGTAACCTTCCACCATTTTCCGCCACACCAAAGTTAGATAATATTTAGCATTGCCCTTCTTGAAGCAGAGGCTCAAATTTAAACATTAATTCTTTTTTGATGTAAATCTGGATTCGGTTGTCCTGGATATACATTGTTAAAAATTAGTGGCCATTTATATTAATTTCATTAAATATAAAAAAAATCAAAAATAAAACACTTACCTCTAGATCTTGGAAAACACAGTCCAAACTATATGGATCATGTTCTTCATTTAGTTTGTGAGAATGCCAAATAGAAATACATCTTCCTTTGATTGCCATATTTGTAGCCATAGGATTAACGTTTCTTATCGGAGATATGATTCGTTCCTTTAGTCTTTCATCTGGATATTTTTAAACATTAAAAATCTAGCAAACAAATTTTAACAACAATGTAAATTATACTAAAATATAAGAATATACCTGCTGAAGCACTTCCAATGGAGGAAGTATGCATTCCATTACCCCTTTTAGAATAAGATTGACCTGTTATGCAACAATAATAACATAAAAACTTCTTTACTACCTGTAGCTTGTGCATCATTTAAAGTCTCATTGTTTTATTTATTCTTGTTAAAATAATCATTACTTGTTCCTATTAAACTAAAATATAAGAATATACCTGCTGAAGCACTTCCATTGGAGAAACTATACATTCCATTGCCTTTTTTAGAATGAGATTTACCTGTTACAAATTATTGTTATATATCAAATGCATTTACAAAATAACTTATATTTATAAATCAGTAAAACACAAACCATCAGACGAATTTCCAAACGACGTAGAATGTACATTATAACCTTCTTTTGTTTGTTGTCTGCCTGACAAACTATTCTTAAACCCAGCCTTAGGTGTCTCTGAATAGACTTCTTGATAACGAAATTTGGAATTTCTTGACTTCAAATAAGCAGCACTTCTAGGATCTTTTTGTTGGTTCCTAATGTATTCCATCCTTTTAAAGTTGACAGTATTGTAATCAACTGAGCCTTTTTTACCAACTGATACATATATACAATATATAAGTACCAAATCATTCATAATATAACATATGTTTCTATTTAAAAAACTATTGTACCTTTTTCTGATCTTCCACAATCAACAATGTTAGATATAGACTTATTAGCAGGTGTGTAACTTTGTGAGATATCATAAGCTGTCTGAGACTTTAAAGATGGTACTTGCTTCACAAAATTTTTGGCAATCGCAGGTTTAACTAAGACAAATAACTCTAAATCAAATACTTATATTATCAAATTTTTAAAAAAAATGCACAATATAATAACTCAAATCAGGTTTACCCTTTGATGCCATTGAAACAGTCTGCACATGGGTTCCAGATCTTTTTCCGGGTGTGTCACTTTCAAATAACGACATATCGATAACACTGTTATCACCTAATGGTGCATCAACTGTTCAAAAAAGGTACCAAAATTGTATTAGGTTTTCAATTCAATTTTAACAATAACAAAAAATATCTACAATATAGAACATTAAGATTAACTACCTGTAGAAGGATCTCTAAATGTGCTTGTCTCAATTGTATCCTTAATCTTATCTGTGTTATTTCAGAATAAAAGGTTATAAACATGTATGCACTATGTAAACATGCGTATACAGAAACATGTATGCACTATGTAAACATGCGTATAAAGAATGTAATATTAGAAACACATAAAACACATAAACGTGGAACACATAATCTAACTCATAACCAAATCAATTTTACAGATATCATAATAACTTCTTTATTACCTGCAGCTTCTGGATCAACAATACTGTCTTTAGTTTCTGTATTCTTGTTAAGATCCAAATAACTTATTCCTATAAATTCATCAATAAAACAAAAAAAAACAACATCAGCATCTTATACATTCTAAAAACATACAACCGCTTACAAATATAATTAAAAAAAAAAACAAAAAACATTCATGCAACATGCAACAATAATATCATAATAACTTCTATATTACCTGCATCTATTATAGTGTCATTGATTTGTCTCTTCTTGTTAAAATCAGAATTACTTGTTCCTATTAAACCATAAGCAAAATAAAAAAACTAAACAACAACATCAACATGTTACAAATTCTAAAAAACTCAAACTTGTACCTGATGAAATTTTTGTAGGCACTTTCTTACCAACACGTTTTTTTGTTCGTTGCACATTCATTCCTGCAAAATACAAAACATATAAACTAAACACATACATAATATAAAAACAAAACAATCATATTCTGTTTTTTAAATTAAAATATCTAACACCTAAACAACCTAGAATGTTTAACACTCATTGATTTAGCTTCTTTTGATTTCTCAGAATTGTCGCTGTGCTTGGCAGTTGAAAGCCTCTTTGAGAACCTCTTGGACTCCATGTTCGACATTGAAGATTGAAGAATACAGAATATGTAATTGTGTAAAACCATTGTAAATAAGGGTGTATATATAGTGTCAAATTAGGTTAAAAAATAAGGAAAAACTTAAGATAACAATGATTTCATACCAAACTTATCATAATCTTATTTTAAGTAAATATCAACACACAAACACAATCCTAAAACAATACAGATTCCTAAATATTTTATTAAATTCGAAATTTATGGAGCTAATTATATATTATAGAATGCAACATAATTATCAAAATAACTTGTAGCCTAATTGGTAAACACACAAGTTATTAATGCTACTCTTAAAAACAACCCAAGTTCAAATCTCACCAATAACATTATTTATAAAAACGAATTTTGAAAAAATAATATTAAAAATTAATATAAATTATACATTAAAACCGAAAATATTAGTTGGATTAATAGTTGGATTATTAAATTGCTTAGGTGGACATATAATGCTTAGGTGGCATGAAAATGATTATTTGGCATTGAGGTGGCATTAATGCCAAATGCCTCCTGTTATATATAATATAAAGATATATATATATATATATGTATATATATATTATATATATGTATATATACATATATATACATATATATACATATATATATATATATATATATATATATATATATATATGTATATATATATATATGTATATATATATATATACACACATATATATATATATATATATATATATATATATATATATATATACATATATATATATATATATATATATATATATATATATACATATATATATATATATATATATATATATATATATATATATATATATATATATATATATATATATAATCTAGATCAAATAAGATAAAGCTTAAAGTTGTTAAAATGAGATCCAACTGAAATTTGACAAGCGACGCTCTCCTTACAACAAAATTTTATTTTTTATTAACTACAACTAAAATTGTTAAAGTTTCGATAGATTTCTTTTTAAAATTTACGAAACCTAGGTGATACACTTTGATTAGAAGCGTAATGTGTATCAGGTTTTTGTATGTGTATCAGGTTTTGGAATATTTATTAGTGTAATGTGTATCGGATGTATCACTAATCCAAACGCATGTATCGTTTGTTTATTAGTTGCTAAAATGTTCATTTGTATTAAAATATTATTTTTATGTTTATTATTGCTAAAATTGTTATTTATAAATGTTTTAGAGGTTTTTAGACATGATCTTATTTTTACAACTTTAAGTTTGATCTCACGTTAACTCTCCCCTATATATATATACATATATATATATATATATATATATATATATACTAGTTTTCGAAGCCCCCCCCCAATGGGCGGGCATGTCTTTTAATTATCGTTGACATAATTTGGTATAGCGAAATTATCGTTTTGAAAAATAAGTTAACGGAAAATAAGATATACACGTACCAAATTTTTATTGAATGCATTAAGAACGAAAAGAAATAAACGGTTATCGAATATGAGAGGAAAAAAGTTTAAAAGTGGTACGCAAGAACAAAGTATCAAAACATAGCTCGTCTGATGTGCGAGCAAGCCTTATATATATCGTTATAAATGACGTACACGTGCACGTAACATCTTCAATATTAGCTGTAACTGAGTTAGCGAAAGTTTCACAACTAACTGTGGTGAGTTCCATTATCTGCTTTTCGACTAATTAGTCGGCAAACTATAAAAAATTTAGAGACAACTCCATATATAATTTATATGAAAATGCAAACACACAATGATACCTAACATTGACGACACCAAGAGTTGCAATATCCCGTTTTTCATACAAAAAGACGCATCTTAGTGGCACGCACTTCATTTTTACTGTTTTAAATAAGCAAATAATATATGATTGATATTAAATCTTCTTACAGTGCTTGGAAGATATGGATAAAGTTGTGATAATAAACCGTTACATACTTTAATGTGCGTCATCATGAACCATTATATATGTTCTGCATACAAATGACGTAACACAAACGCGACGAAGATTGAAAATACCTTGGGCTACCGATGGTGAGGTTTTCTCCATAAAGTGTACACGTTCAGTAGCCATAGCTGACTTGGTGCATTTGGTTATGTACTTTCAAAAACGCCTACAACAATTAAAATTAATACAGGCTGTACATTATTTACAAACCGAGGTTGCTATATTGCCATGTACAGAAATTGGCAATGCAAAGTACCTTGAGATGTCGAGAGTTGCTCAAAAGCTTGCACTACAGAAATCATTGATCAGTTTTCAATGAACTTTAGAAAAATATTTTCATTGTATACATGATCATGAAGTTAAGAAGCCACAAATAAAAACACACAGTGTAATTTTCAGACTGATTTAATTCATTATTGGCGACAACGGATGCTGCAAAGGCTTGTTTTATCTTCCTACCTACCTGTAATGTTTGAGCCAATGATCTTGTCCATAAACTCATCATGGAACCTGGTCTTTTCTGTATTAATCCCGCTGCACCTCCTAAATTTGGGATGATGATTGCCAATTGCCATCGTTCCATAAGCAAAGCCGTTGATGTTCTCGAAAACGAACTTTGTTGTTAAAGTAACTATCTAAGCACATACACATATACCAGTATCATTCAAATGTTCCTGAAATAATTGTTCACCTGAATGTACCAAGCCTGCTAGTTGTATAAGTCAAATCTGCACATGGAAAGTCGAAGATAATAAAAATACGTATAGGATTGATGAGAAAAATTGTACAAATCAAGTATTAGTAGACACTTTACCATTCTCAAATGCAAACTTTGCTTAGTTATTGGATTCTATTCAGGAACAGCAAAGATGAAGGCGAGCTGCTTTTTCTAATTCCAAACGTGCAGCTTTTTCACGTTCTACATCCTGTAATCACCAACATAATTAATTTTTTTATTAAATATGAAAAGATATGATTAGTTATGACAGAAATGGTACCTGTTGCAGAAGTTCACAGTGCGTCAATGCCTCGTGGAGCTCTTGCTTATACTTCTGTTTGAGTCCCCAAAACAAAACTGAATAGCCTCGATATGCCTCAGAGGAAACAATTCGTGAATTACAGGCAAAGATGAGAGAAGGTATGAATTATCCCTAAAATACTTGTTAGCCTTTTTATTTCTCTGAAAATGATATAGTTTTATTGTTTATGTCCCGTTATGATGCAACCATTTTCTTTTTCGCGAAGTTGCGGAGGGCTAATGCTAGTAAGTCGTCACAGCAACAGAGTTTATTTTCGATCGAATTTAAAGTTGGTGTTTCTAATATGAAAACAAAGAGAGAAACCTCCAAACCTTGGCTAGCATGCCATTAGATAACAGTTTTATCCAAATTAAAGTCTGCTTGACGCATTTATTCATTATTGAATTGCCATGTTTGTTAGGGCATCACATACACGTTGGTATTGTGTGTTTATTGAATACTTTTATATCGTCCTAAAGAAAATTCAAGATGTCAGTTCCAACATTTCCAAGTTGTTATCTAGTAGGTTATTTGGTACTCGAATAGTATTGGAATAATATATAGCATGATTTTAGAATGCTTTATGTTATTTCTACGTGGTCTATGTATTCCGGAGTTACAAAACTTCTTTGCTGTTGTTGCATAGTGCGTACTATGAAACACTTATGGAATCAAGCACTGCAACTTTATAAGGCAGATTGACTATTAACGGTTTCATTTCTAAATTTGACAGCTGAGAATGATCCACATGATGGGAAGAGAAAATGTGAAGCTCTGTGGCCGATCTTTAAAATTGCACACCAGCAGAGTCGCTACGTCTTTGATCTTTACCATCGTAGGAAAGAAATTTCAGCTGAACTGTTCGAGTTTTGCTTGGATCAAGGCTATGCAGACCACAATATAATAACAAACAAATTGTTATACTTTGTTTATACATCTCCGTTTTGGAGATGATGCTAGACCTTTAATGATATATAATAGACATAAAACTAGAGCGAAAAAATGCAGAAGTGTACCACTCCAATCATTGGTGGAGCAAAGACCGCCTTTAAGTTGAACCGTCTTGAAAAGCTCCCCAAGTGTTTCTTACCATTCGACCAGCTTCAAGTATCCCACATTCTGTGGCTATGGCTTTTGCTCTGAAAATGTTGTCTACGATTATCATCTTAATCTCCACACCAGCTGACTTGCAAGCGTCAATAGCTTCCTGTGCCCATATAGTCTCCTAAAGGATAGAGCATTTGAAGTTGATCTATTTCTTCGGTATAAGGTAACCTGTTTTATTTATATAATATATATTAGTAATATAAAACCATTCAACAGATGAGTCTGAGCTTAGTAAAAAAAATCTGAACTTTTACTCACCATTGTATTCAACATCAATCGTTGATTCCTTAAAAGTAAACGATATAAGACTTGCCTTCCTTACGCTCTCTAATATTAACTGAAATTGATGTTTTGCGCATAGATTAACAAGTGTTTTAAATATAACAAAACCATTATCACTAAAACCCTTTTTATCAGTACATACCCTATACATTAATGACATTTTTTGTCATTGACCAAATCAAAGCCTAATTCTCACCGTCTTCAGATTCACATACCCCCTTTTTTTGTCATTGACCAAATCAAAGCCTTATTCTCTCCTGTGAATGCAGTTAGATATTCTAAAGAAAAGGTAAATTATTCAAGACTAAGCTTATCAAATATATATTACATACACTTTTAGAATCCTAGCTTAACAACATCTAAAAGTTTGGGATCGTCACTCAGATATTTGAGTATCCATGTTAGGACACTCGCTTTTGTATGCAAATAACACCCCAATGATGTTATTTGCTATTTGTTCATCACTTAAAGCGTTTCCATTTTTATCTCTGAAGTTCAGGAGATCACCCAAGAGATTGTTTGCGAACAATTTATTATACCACGAAACAATCAATAGGAGACAAATTCATTATAATACGGTTGGCCACGGAGTTGACCACAACAACATTAATTTGGTTGATATTTCTAGAATAACTACATTAAAATTGCATGACTTACAAACTTTTGCGATCATTGTAGCATGAATGAATGGTGAGAATAGGGACATCTACCATACCTTGTATATCATTCATTGTTTTAGTCTTCTGTTATAATTTAGCAGGACAGTAGTGAATAAGAAATAAATAAAAGAAAGTTTTACATTGACAACGGTCCACTTTTCGTATGGACCAGGAAACCATGTGTTTGGGATAAAAAGACGTCCTGGGATTCTGATCGGGATTCTTGCAGCGTAACATACTTCTATTAAAACTTAAAACCAACAAAAAAAAAGAAGAAATATATATTGCAATATAAAATCACATAGTGTCCAACAATAAATTGATTAGTTATATCAAGGGATTACCACACGAATGTACTTACATATGAATGTTTTCTTCTCTACAGGTAGGTGTCTTTTAGATGAAACAGGTCGAACAATTTTTCATCTCTCGCTCCAATATCATTTTCTCCGTAGATACCTTCCAAGGCATGAAGCAAAGGTAATACCCCTCCTTCATCAATACACTTCTGTGTTGCCAAGTGTCCCATTGGCAATCCCCTGAGCATGGACAGAATAAGAGGAACAGATGGAAGTTTAAGGCCTAAATGCCATTATGGACTCGATTTAAAATCAGCTTCTCCTGTAAACGCAAAACTATCATTTAGATGTCTAACTACAACTTCAGTGCAATAAAGTATGTGATACATTACAAATACTAATGGTGTTATTATTTGAATGTCTAGCTTGGGCTGCACTACTCTATCCAATTCATGAGCAGATGCACATAACGGCAACTGGTTTTGAGCAAGTACACTAACGGTTGCACCCGTAAAATACCTTATTTGGTCTATGTTTTGACCAGATTCCCCAATCAAACCACCAGCTTGGCAATCAGAAATTAATTGTCTTATTGTATTTGCTTCCACGTGTCATGTTGCAACTCTCTGTCCTTCAGCATTATCATCATCCTGCAAGAGAGCATTAACATGGAATCAAATACACGTGAATAAAATTAATAGTCTTATTGTATCAGATGTACATAACGGTTTTTTGATAATCTTTCAGACGTGTACCAATGTGCTTTTTTGATCGGTTCATAGGAGTGATATTTGCTGCCAAATTCAAAAATATACTTTGTAATTAACGATACATCTTGAATACTTACCTTGTTATTCAGCAAGATCGGCGGGTGTTAAAAATAACCTGAAATTATTATTTTACATCAGTTATCAATATGCAGATAATGAAAACACGCTATTATCAACTTGCAACACATATGCGAAACCTTTTGTGAATCTGAACACATTGTACTGCTACAAATATTAAGAATATAAGCAATTGTCAGAACAATACGATTAAAATCCCTTTTTAAACTCAGTTTCAGGTAAACGGATAACCTTTCTTGTGAAACAAATAATTCATTTTGCAAATCTTATTCCTCACGAAGCAGTAACAATCAAAGGATGCTATTCCTTACAAAAATTCGTGCACTTCTAATTAACAAAAAAACTGCATTATAATGGCGGGTTCAAAGTGCAAAAGTAAGTACAAATGAGTGTATCTTAGACAACTGAACAAATAATAAACGGAAAAATGTTTTCCGTCATGTAATACCTGTAAATTTTATAGATGAATCTGAGGATAGACATGTCTGATGCCCGAATGTGGGCTAAAGCTGGTCATGTCAAACCATTAATAAAAGTATAAAACTATTATTTGGAAAATAATGAATATTAACCTCGACCTTTTATAGCTTTACCCGTTTGATTACATTCACAGTTTATATTATCTTGTCCGAGATGTTTTACTCTAACCCGTTTACTTTCCAGACTATTAATCTTCTATTCCATTTCCAAAAACCACCGAAAGCCGCTTCAGCTAAAAATACAGATTGTGGGCCCCTTAACTTCACAAGGCTATGAAGCAAAAGCATACTGATGGCTGCCCCTAAATACATATCAGACGTTGTTAGAGAAACAGATCTTGAATGTTAATGTGGTGGGACCCACCGAGCTAAAACAATATGGATGGATGGAAATATAAACCCTTGTGCTACTCCCACAAGCAATCGAGGTATAACTAAAGTAATCACTCTGTTTGGATTGAGTGGTACTAAGGCACACGTTAAAGACCTGCATCATCTAATGTCAAATACCTGCATGAAACCACAAGTTTAGAAAACCACGCATCTATAGTACATAACTACATAAGTGAAATAATAATGTCACTAAACTTGGAACTCCTGAGTCCTGAAAACCGCATAATAGAGATGGAAATTTCAGTTTATTTTCCTAATATTAGTCAATCCAGCTTATAATATTCTTTAACGAAAATGATAAAAGAAGTAACTAAAATTTCAAGCATTCCAACATGTTGAAAGCCACTCAATGTGTTATCATAAGGAATTGTTTTATTCTATAACGAAAATGAAAAAAGAAGCAAACTTTCTGAATTGTTTTATCATAAGGAATTATGTTATTCTTTCAATACTGTTTTTGAATAATAATGACTAAATTTGATACTTATAAAATTAAAAGCAAACAACCTATTTTAAAATGTTACCCAATCCACACACCCGACCCACCCAATCAACCACCTTCACCTACACATATGCGGATGTTTGGGATTGCTTATTGTTGAATATCAGAGAGTTGCAGTAGTTGCACTACAGCAGCTATATGAAACACAGGAACACAGGAAGTATGTTGACAGAAAGATCTAAGTTGCCAGGTAACACGCAAGACTTTTATTGAAGAAATCTTAACTCTAAAACTTCAATTGATACAATGAGAATCCATACCCTTCACGGTATATATAGACTAATCTATTCATATTAGACTATAACTAGGATTATACTTTACTTAACCTAATAACTATCTAATAAGCTAGAAGATAATTACTTGCACGTCAAGTAAACTTGTTGGACTTCTACTCCAACTAGGATAGCTTTCCTGATTCTGGAACACGCTCTACAGCCACATCCAATAGATCAGGAATTCCCCAACAATCACCCCCTGAATTTCTGAGTCGAAGAGGGTAACTCTTGCACACCAAGTAACGATCTCATCTCCTTGAACCTTATGCGCGCCAAGGCCTTCGTCAATGGGTCTGCTCTTTTTTCTTCACCCGATACATGCTCTATAATTACATGTTCATTCCCAGTCACTTACGCCAATAACTCCCTTAGCCAAATTGCTTGACACGCAGCTGTAGTAGCCGCCATGAACTTAGCTTCACACGAAGATAACGCCACGGTAGTTTGCTTTTGTGAGCACCATGCAATAGGTGATGTACCGAGATAAACAAGGTGTCCAGCAGTACTTCGTCCATCATCAATATCAATATTATGACTGCTATATCCCACAAGTCTCATGTCATTAAAACGATTGTATTTAATTCCAAACGAAGTCGTACCTTTAAGATAGCGTAGGATCTGCTTGATTGCACGAGCATGTGATTCTCTTGGACTTTGCATATATCGACTAACCACTCCAACCGAGTAAGTCAAATCTGGACGAGTATGTAAGAGATAACGCAAGCAACCCACTACCTTTCGATAACGAGTAGCATCAACTTCCGGTTCATCTTCAGCTTTCGACAACTTAAGATCCTTCTCCATTGGATATAAAGTTGCATTGCAATCTTCCATACCAGCTTCTTTTAGAATTTTCAATGCATATCTCTCTTGCTTGATCTTGATACAATCCTCAACTTGTGATACTTCGATACCCAAGTAATAAGTTAACTCACCAAGATCCGACATTTCAAATTGAGACACCATTCTCCTTTTGAACTTATTTATGAGGTCTAAGCTTGTCCCAGTCACGAATAAATCATCCACATTAACCGCAACAATGATAAATTCTCCATTTGGAACCTTTCTATAGATCGCATTTTCGTGCACGCATTGTAGAAAACCCATCTCTTTTAAAGTACTATCGAGCTCCTTTCGATCACCATTTAGAAGAGCCGTTCTCATATCCAAGTGATGAATCTTCCATCCTTTCCCGGCTGCGAGAGCAATTAAGAGTCGTATGGTCTCGAGTCGAGCTACCGGCGCGGATACTTCATCAACTTCAATAACAGGTTGTTGTTCAACTGATTCTCGTTCCTCTTCGTTTGTATCTTCTATACCAACTTTTAGTTGAGCTTTATAAAGGCGATTTGCACTACGTGGGACCTTTATAAGTAAATCTCCGCAACTATCTCGCATGGTTAAGAAATCACCTCGGATACTAATATCATAACCAAATATTGTAGCTTGTCCAAGACTTATCACATTACTACGAAGAGCGGGAATATAATATACATCTTTCAACAACTTTTGTTCTCCTTTTTTACCTTGGAACAAAATCGAGCCTTTTCCCTTTATGCTCACACATGAACCATCTCCGAACCTAATATGTCCAGTAATATTTTCGTTTAATTCAGAAAAGTAAGAGTAATTACCTGTCATGTGATTACTTGCACCGTTGTCAAAGTACCATACATCATCTTCATCGGTATTTGACTCGCTCTTTGGTGGAGTGTACTTTTCTTCATTCATAAAAATCGTTTCTTGAATATGGTTCATCATAAAGAACGTACCTTCCTCATGATACACATCTTTCTCTTGCGTCTCATTAAGGTTAACTTCATGGTTTCGGTTTCGTTCAGGGCATCTTGAAACAAAGTGTCCATACTCATCACAACGGTAACACTTTATATGTGAGAGATCACGTTTCTTATGTTGCTTACCCTTTTGTTCATTATCTTCACGGTTTTTCAAGGAGTCACGTTGACCTTGGTTTTGATTATTGCCACGTCCGCTACCTTGTCCACGACCACGGCCACGACCTCGAGAGTATGAACCACGTCCTCTTCCTCCGTTTGAGTCATTATTCCTGTAGGAGTTATCGGTTCTAGCATAAAGCAAGTTTTCTTGAGCATCGTTTGCTTTATCTTCTTCTTTGACTCTTTCTTCATATGCTTTCAATCGTCCAACCACATCCTCAAACCCCGTTTCTTTAAGATCTAAAACTTGCTCTAGGGCTGCCACGATATGGACAAAACGTCTAGGAAGACTTGTGAGAAACTTCTTTACCAGCTTGTGTTCCGACATGACTTCTCCAAGCGTGGTTGATTTAGACGCAATACCTGATAACTTTGCAGCATATTCGTCTATGCTACCGTTATCTGACATCTTCAGATTCTCGAACTCCGTAATTAGGGTTTGAAGCCTCGCTTCCTTCACACGATCAGCCCCTAGGTTACGGGTTTTTATTGCTTCCCACATCTCCTTCCCGGTTTTCAAATTCCCGATTTGCAAAATCAAATCTTCTGGGATCGATTGAAACAATAATCCTTTAACTATATTGTTTTTCTTGGCATCGTCTGAGCCCGGATCTACCACATCCCATACTCCATGAATTCCAAGAAGTACCTCCATTCGCATACTCCATATGGTGTAGTTTGTTGACGTCAATATTGGAGATTGAAACGTCAACGTGGTTTCTTTGACAGGCTGTTGTGAGCTTTCTCCCACCACCATCTTAGTTCGTCTTCTTGATCGAGAATATATCTACAGCACTTTATCAATACGGCTAGATAAGCTGTTCACAGTTCTTGATGAACACGTGTAAGCCTATCAACGGTTTCCCGGATTAAGCCTACCAAAAGTTCAACCTTTCACGAGACAATCAACAGCCCAATGGACCGTTTCCAACCCGTTGATAGAACTGTAACCCACTGATCAGCCCACTCCAAGACACACTGATAAGCCCACTCCAATATATCAGGGAGTACACGACTTAAACCAACAGGATCACAGGTTGTAAGTCGGTTTTATTTATTATTAGGGTTTCTTTAACCCTACTTCGCTGTTTACACAGGTCGCCTGATCTTTCTTCTCCTTAAACCAACAGAATCACAGGTTTAGGAGTTACTGTTGTTGATTGTGTTTGTAACCCTTAGTTGCAGCAACACAATCACTCTACGTCTAAACCAACTGGATCACAGGTTTGTAACATGGAATTTTCCAACCTGATCAAACACCCACGACCAGACCTGATCAAAAAACCCACGACCAGACCTGATAAAAACACGCGACTCAACGAGCAGGTTCACAGGTTAGAGTCCAATAACTATTGCTGTAAACCCTAAATCGCAGGTCACAATTGTTCAGTTGTGTTTTTTTTTTAGCTTCTGTAAACCCTTAATCGCAGCTTACAAAGGTCACCTAAGCTTTCACAAATCTCTGATGCACGACTCAACCTCAAGACGCAGGTTAGAGTCCAATGATGACAAGGTTCTGGTATCCCTCAAGACGCAGGATCAACACACGACTAACCCAGAAGCACAGGTTAGTTTTCAGGATTTCTTTTGGTTTGCGTAACCCTTAATCGCGGTTACAGGTCAACAACTAAACCCGGAAGCTCTTGATACCAATTGTTGAATATCAGAGAGTTGCAGTAGTTGCACTACAGCAGCTATATGAAACACACGACACACAGGAACACAGGAAGTATGTTGACAGAAAGATCTAAGTTGCCAGGTAACACGCAAGACTTTTATTGAAGAAATCTTAACTCTAAAACTTCAATTGATACAATGAGAATCTATACCCTTCACGGTATATATAGACTAATCTATTCATATTAGACTATAACTAGGATTATACTTTACTTAACCTAATAATTATCTAATAAGCTAGAAGATAATTACTTGCACGTCAAGTAAACTTGTTGGACTTCTACTCCAACTAGGATAGCTTTCCTGATTCTGGAACACGCTCTACAGCCACATCCAATAGATCAGGAATTCCCCAACACTTATTGCGCCAAACAGCTTGTTCAAAACACTCTCACAATGCTGCTGTTGTATCGGTTTTAATAAGCAATCCCATACACCATTAATTTTAAATATTTATGCTTAATAAATTAAGAGTGCTTACCGGCAATTGTCAAGATTCATCCTCTTTTTGGCAAGGAGATCTTTCAACCTTCCAGGGGTAGCTACCACAATATGGACACCTCTCTTGACAATATCCAACTGTGACCACATATCAACACCTCCAATGCATATATATATAAAATCTGCAGCATGATGGTGAATCTAAACAATAAGTATGGAGGAAGACGATGACTATTCACATCACTAATTGACTATTCACTATTTTATAGCTGTTGTGAGTAATGTTTCATCTAAAACTTACATATATTTGTCTTACTTGAATGTGGCGAATCTGGTTTTGATCCTCTCAGCAGGGTCAAATGGAACTATGGTGTTCAGTGCTGCAGCTTGAGCTGCGATGTTGTCAATTCTGGCAGCAGCTATTCTATATGTCATTAGATGAAATACACCATCAGGAAGAATAGATGATATTGTGCGATCACTTTCAAAGCAAGCTAAACGTACAAACCTGTTAAAAGCACCAACTGCAAGAAACATTCACACATGTTTGGTCACTTATATAATAAAACTTCAGCAAAGAGGTTATACTCGTTAGCCTTCATGTTCTTCTTAATTCTTGCTAATGGAAGGGTGTGGTTCTTGAAATCATTTTTCTTCTTGTATTGTAGTATGCATCCATCATCCAAGCAACCTGTTCACAAGAAGACGTGTTTAGCAATCTCAATATCAGTTAACAAAAATCAAGCTAAAGACATAATAGAAAAAAGAAGAAAACCATCTGAGTGAATACATAAACAAATATAAAGCTTAAATCTAAATATCGCCAAATACATATGCTTAATAACTAAATAAACATAGTACCTGAGCAAACAACTAACTATAACTAAATAAACATTAGGAGGTACCACAGCCTTAACTATCTCTTCATGCTCCTTTGGTATGAAATCAGCAAGCTCATGAGATTTGAGTGCTATCTCGAGGAAAAAAGTTACCGCACACAATGTCAGGGTTATATTCTGGACTTTAAGTTCATCTTCGGTATCCCCATCAATATCGTCATAATCCTTAGTAGAAGCATGAACATCTCGTATGAATGAAACACAATAGTAAGGAGAAACAAAGAGAAAATTAACAAAAAGCTTAAAAAGTTTAAAAAGAAAGAAAGAAATAAATAGGATAACATCATGAATCAGAATTTAGGAAGTTGTTGAAAGCGATTCAGGATCATGCAATGAAAAAAAAGACATGACAAGCAATTATTGAGCAAACACCAATGAGTGTGTAGTAATCAAACCATTTCACAAGGTAGAAATATTTGATACAATATTTGAGCAAGTGGTAGTGGCTGCTCACCAGTTGCTCTATCAATAGTATTAAATATATATTATTGAATATTTTACTTACGAAACCAAGACTTGGTTTATGCATTAACAAATAACATTTTAATTTGAAAAAAACAAAGAACATTTGATATACGAATATAGAACTAAGGAAGTACCATTTCAATATTACCTTTAGCTTTGTAAAAAGAACATCCTAATCAGTAGAACATAAAAGATTAACTATGAACTCGCTACAGAAAACTCACAAAAGAAAAAACTTTTGGGAGTTTGGAGGTATGTATAGTTTCAAAGTGATTATAGCAATCTCGGTATAGAGAATAACAGATAACCGGTTGGTAAAAGCTAAGAATAGTTAGATTATAGTACATTTACTCAATAATTGGTTCTCTTAGCAATATTAGATTGATAAGAATCGAAAATGGTTGGCCAATAGACAATAAGAGATATGGCTCTAACGATATTAGTGAAACTTTGATATGTATGGAGGTTTGAGGGTTTTCAAAAAAGAAAACACTCAAAAGACATCGCTCAAGTATCAATTAGAAAATACAAGATGACTAATCCTACAAGAAAAATGTTTCGATTTCCATTATAACTTTACCATGAAGGAATCAAGATATAAGCATATAGTTTACAAGAAACAAAAAAAGTTTAATTTTACAATAAACAATTACGTATTTGGTTCAGAACCAAAGCATTCATTTTATAAGTTATTATATATAAATTATGATAACTATCTCGTTGACCACTCGTCGGTGATGGTGAACGAGTTTATAACATAGTTTATAAAGATGGAACACTTTACCAAACT